>CM016561.1:31942217-32045389 GCA_003412495.2 Echium plantagineum | reverse complement strand
CTGCCATCCCCATCTTATCCTTCAACAACAATCAATCACACTCTTGTTATAGAGTAAGTCAAAGGTGGGTTGCTAAGAATCCTAGAACTTTTCCATCTACCTTAGCAAATTCAAATGAAAAAACACATAACTTCCAAATTAGAAAAAACTCCGACGGCGGATGGCGACCGACTCTTCCATACCCACAAAATGATAGGAAAAGCATTGAGCCTTACTCTGTTGACTCTCCCTTTCATAAAAAAGGTCAAAGATCCAAATTTTGTCATCAAAACAGGGTTCAAGCACATGACCAAAAAATAAGTCGGTTTCGTAGAGGCGGCGGAGTCTTTGGAGATAACGAAATTAACACGAAGTTTTTGGATGTTGCCGCTTCAATAAAGATGATGCAACCATCATCAAGATCGTCTTTAACCCTTGATGAAGCTATGGAGGAGCAAAACAAGAAAGGATTCAACACAGATAACTCAAAATCTTTGGGGAGAATCATTTTTGCCAAATCAGGTGAATATCTTTCTATCAAAGTCTCTCCAATTCAACCGTGTGAAAAGGCTCAACAATCACATGTTGGAAAACATAAACTTGTCCAGTTTAGATGTCGAAAATCATTTAAACTTATGCATATAGACTCTGGGCTGGTCTACTCTTTCACTTCGGAAGATAAACTTAGCAACAGAACTTTGGATATTTCCGATACTCGGATTAAATACGATAGAGCTTTTTTACTATCCTTAATGAAAAATAGTTATATCAAAGGTCAGAAAAGGAAAAGAGATAGTTCTTCTTTAGAAAGGGTAGATTTGAAGCCAGCAAAAAGAAGCCAAGAACTCTTGATTACTCATTCAACACTGGAACTTTCAAAGATTTGGGTTCTTCAAGTGGTCCAACTTATTTGAAGAACATTAACCCCCCATCCAGCTCAGGCATGAAGCGGAAACGGACAGAGGAAACTCTAAATTTGAAGATATCGGTCGGACTAGATGGCGAGGAGTCGATAAGGGAAGAGTATCAAGCAGACAGGAAAAGGAGAAAGAAGAACACATTGATTACTAATCCAAAAGAAGAATCATTAATTGATGTGTGCAAAAGAGAAATTAAGGCAAGTTCTGCATTTCCGCAACCCATACTAGAGTTCAATCCACTTTCAAGACTTATGGACAAATGGTGGATGACATTGACGACTGATTCAACCATGTCAAAGAACATAGATGTTTCGAGGGATCATCATAAATCTGGTACCCTTTCCCGTTCTTTTCGTTATACTTCAAATATTAATTCATATTATAATCGTTCTTGTGTCTCCGATTCATATAAATTAGGAATAAGAATTTTGATGGATCATCTACTTATTATATTTAGTCGAATAAATAACGACATTGTAAAAATGTGCACCTCTGACATTGACCAAGAGAGCCTTGAGCTTCTCTTCTGCTCATGTCAACATACTACATTCTATTTCTCCTTTATATTTATGCAAGGAAACAAAATGATTTTAAAAATGAATTAATATTTGTTGTTATGAGTCATGTTCGGGATTTTTGGTTTCACAGGAGGCTTACATCCTTCATAGAAGATTCTCCCCGAATATCGGATGTCGCGTCGTCTACTTGGTTTCAATTTAAATTTAGGTCTATTATATATGTTTTTGTAATACTCCGTATGTTGGAGTCTCTTTCAGTCGTTTAAATTTATTTTATATGTATAAACTATTGTATTACATTGAATTATCAAAAAAAAAAAAACAAATTTTCATTCACTAATAAAATAGTCATTTCCATTACTAAATGGGTGGGTAAAAAAGTACTTTCACCTAAAAACAAGGTGTAAAAGAGTGTGTTTGGTGTCTATAACAGCTCAGCTATTTTAAGTATACAAAAAGCCAAAGAAGAACATAACTGAATAAACCCCCCCCCCCCCTTGTAAAAATTCCACAAAATCCTCAAAAATTTTGATTTGATAAATTTCAAAATTGCAATCCAATAAATTGTTGACTTTGACTAAAATGTCAACTCCACCACCAGAATCACCACCATCTCCCCCACCAGATTCAACCTCTCCTCCACCATCACCACCAGATGCACCACCCCCCTCCACCACCACCACCACCCCACCACCCCTCCCACCTGATGCACCACCACCCTCCACCACTACCCCGCCGCCCACCCCACCTGATGCACCACCTCCCACCACCTCTACTCCCCCACCCACCACCACCCCTACCCCACCAACGACCAGTCCCCCACCTACTACTGGATCTACTCCATCACCACCTACCCACAACCCACCACCACCATCTGGAGGAGGAGGAAGTAGATCACCACCACCACCACCAGTAAGAAGTGGCGCATTAACACCACCTAATGGAAACGCGGGGGCATCCACACCACCTGCATCTGATAATGGGGGTGGGTTATCAACTGGAGTTGTGGTAGGAGTTGCAATTGGTGGAGTACTGATTCTTGCGATACTGAGTTTGTTGTGTATTTGTTGTTTCAAGAAGAAGAAGAAGAGAAGAGTAGATGGAGATTATGGTTATTATCAACCTCCCCCACCACCTCAAGGACCTAAAGGTGTCAGCTTTTCGCTTCGATTTTGTAAAAAATTCATCTTTAGTTTATTCTAAAATTTGGAAATTTGGCATTGATTATGATTCAAAGTATTAATTTGCATTTTCGCTAAGTCTTGATTCTGGTTTGGGGTTGATTTCAGATGGTGGTTATGGTGGGCAAATGCAACAACATCATTGGCAACAAAGTGTTCCACCACCTGTTGATCATGTCGTCAATATTCCTCCGAAGCTTACACCGCCTCCTGGGGGAGCTCCTAGACCACCACCTTCACCTCAGCAGCCGCCTCTTGCAGGAGCTTATATTAGCAGCAGTGGAGGGTCTGGATCTAACCATTCTGGTGGTGGACCAGTAACACCTGCTTCTCCTGGCATGGCATTTGCGTTTGCGAAAAGTTCATTCTCATATGATGAATTGGCAATGGCAACTGATGGCTTCTCTGAGGCCAACCTCCTTGGACAAGGTGGTTTTGGTTATGTACACAGAGGTGTTCTTCCGAACGGGAAAGAGGTTGCAATTAAACAGCTGAAAGTTGGAAGTGGACAGGGTGAGCGGGAATTTCAGGCTGAAGTTGAGATTATCAGCCGAGTGCATCACAAACATCTTGTTTCTTTGGTTGGGTACTGCATTACGGGGTCACAGAGGATGCTCGTCTATGAGTTTGTTCCGAATAACACTTTAGAGTTCCACTTACATGGTAAATACATATGTTGATGTTTCAATGATTATGTTGGCACAGAGAAATATTCATCGTTTCATAGACTTTTACTTTGTTGTCCCTGCAGTTCAGATTATGATGGCTGAGTGTTCTTAATAGATCTTGAAATAACTGCTTAATCTAATGGTGCCTATAAACCAAAAATTTATAATATAATGAAGTCGATTACCATGATCCCTGTTCTGAATTGCTGATTTCTGCTAAATTCTAATTTATAAAATGTTGTAATTTAGGGAAGGGAAGGCCTCCTATGGATTGGGGCTCGAGATTGAAGATTGCTTTAGGTTCTGCGAAAGGATTGGCATATCTGCATGAGGATTGTAAGTCCGAGCATTGGTACTCTTGTTATTACAATAATCGGGGGACGTTGTCAATCACTCCTGCCTTTATTGCCGAAAAGATAATAATTCTTTGTAATATGCATATTTCAGGCCATCCAAAAATCATCCATCGCGATATCAAGGCTGCAAATATCCTCATGGATTTCAACTTTGAGGCAAAGGTAGGTTCTTCCAAACTCGAAACTAAAGAAAAAGAAATTACATGACTATCTAATGGTATGCAGCTTTCCTGGCTCATAATTCTACTTTCTACAAGCAATAATATTCCAAAATAGTCCGGGGGAGGGCTGTGTTTTTAATATGCTCTTAAGCTTACATTGAAATTTTTAATTCTAAGTCGGGATTAAAGATAAATCATCATCTTGTCAAAGAGTGACTTATAGTACACCATCACTTGTTTTCTAATTGCCATCATTTTTCCAATTGTCATCAAATGTCCCATTAATCTCTCAGGTTGCTGATTTTGGACTTGCAAAGTTCTCTTCTGAAGTCAATACACATGTCTCAACGCGAGTGATGGGAACTTTTGGGTAAGATCTGGTTCTTTCTAATATTGTAATGTCAGCCTTTTCTCCGAAATATAAGTTACAGATCAATTTTAGTTAATCATCGATTGAACATTCATTTTAAATTTTGATAAAGTTAATTAAGAATTTCCATTTCCATGTTCTGCGTGCAGGTATCTTGCTCCAGAGTATGCAGCCTCAGGAAAACTTACTGACAAGTCTGATGTGTACTCCTTCGGGGTTGTGCTGCTAGAGTTGATTACAGGACGCCGGCCTGTTGATTCTAACCACACGTTCATGGATGATAATTTAGTAGACTGGGTATGCCATTTTCTACCTCTATATTCAGATATTTGTTATCGACAAAAAATATGATGGAAATACAGAATTCCAAATTCAAAAAATTGGAAGGTATGCATGGTTTAAACTGGTGATGTGGCTCAATAATGATGCAAATATTGCAGGCAAGGCCTGTGCTTACCCAAGCTTTGGAAGACAATAATTTTGATGCCTTGGTTGATCTACGAATACGAAATCAATACAATCACAATGAGATGGCTCGCATGGTCGCTTGTGCTGCTGCTTGTGTGCGTCACTCGGCAAGGCGTCGACCACGGATGAGCCAGGTATTGATAAACATTTCAAGTTGTTAGGTACTTCCTACGGATTTCACCTGCATTTAAACCATTGCTAAACCTGGATTGCTCCAGCATCGCGACCTAGCTGTATTTAGGTTTGTTATTAAACTGGTTCATATCTTGGTTATCATTTGGTAACTGGTATACTTGAATTTGGACAGGTTGCTAGGGCCTTGGACGGAGATGCCTCGCTATCTGATCTAAACGAAGGCAATAAGCCTGGACATAGCACAGTATATGGCTCATATGAAAGTACAGATTACGACGCATCCCAGTACAATGAGGATATGAAAAAGTTCAGAAAGATGGCATTAACTAGCCATGAATATGCCAGCACTGAGTACAGCGGAGGAGGAAATACCAGCGAATATGGTCTAAATCCCTCCGGTTCTAGCAGCGAAGGACAAACAACGAGAGAATTAACAAGCCGGGAGATGGAGATGGCCAAAATGAACAAAGATAGAACAGGTTACAGTTCTGGATATTGATAGCAAACTGCCTATTTTCTTGTGTATAGAAGTTAAATTGACCAACTCTTTAAAACCGTTGTGAGTTGCATTTTTTTGTCTTGTATTTATAACTCATTAAAACCCTTGTGACCATTCTTTTATTCATCCATTATGTCCGAACTCTTATATCATCATAATATTACAGCAGTTTGATGTGATCTTACAAATAGTTATCCAGAGTTCTCTTTCACTTTACCGATGGCTCAATATCTTGATTAATCTGATCCAAGCTTTCATAGACGAGGTTTTGGATTTAAATCTTGTTGGAGACAATTTGTCTCATTTATTTTAATTACTCATTAGTTAACCCTCGGAACCACTATACACACCTAAATAGTGTTTTTAAAAAGAGAAATGAATATTTTGATCTTGGATGAAATTTTTTGACTTTCAAATAGGAAGGGGGGGGGGGGCAAAATAGTTATTTCACTCATCAGAAAGATACTTGACTTCACGCTTTTCGAAACATAACTTCAATCATCAATTACTTTATATTTACATTATATAAAATTACAAAAAAATAATATTATGAAAGTATTTTGAAAAACGAATTCAATTATATCAATTTTATATTTTTTGGATAATGAATATAATCTAATTTGTAGTCAAAGTTTGACACGAATTTCCAAAACGTCAATTAAATTGGAACGGAGGGAGTATTTACTATTGTGTTTGTGTGTATAACATATCAGGTTAACCCTCAATATAACCGTCAATTAGCTAGTAATTTATATATAACATTTTATTAGCTAGTAGTCTATATATTCGTTATTTGTAATAATATTGTAGTCATACTTTCGTCGCTCCTTAACAAAAGAAAAAAAATTCACTTGTACTCGTTTGTTTATTAATTTTCAAATTATATCAAATATTAAATCACTTAAAAATGAACTTTAGATAAATGCTTGCAAGCTGTATAGCAGTTGGAATATTATATTTTTGTGTGAACATGTTCATGGTGGACCAATTGTGGGACGAGCATTTTTCTCAATTGATTCCATTTTTTTAATTTATTAAATTATTAATTATGAGTGTGCATGTGAGATGTGATTATGAGAAAGAAAATGGGTCGGCTTTTATGGTCATAACTTTTAAAGGAAATGACATATATGTCCCCAATTTTATATTTTATATTACTCCCTCTGTCCCTAATTGATTGTCACATTTTGACTTTTCATGGTCAACAAAACAAGAATTGAAACGGAAATATCTATTATTTTACATGCGAAAAAATTATAAAAATTTGATATTTCAAAAATATATATTGAGACGAATCTAATAAGATCCCACAAGACTATATTATTTCTTATCGTTTGATGAGAATTTATGATCAAACTTTATAATGTTTGACTACCAAAAATCAAAATGTGACAATCTTTTAGGAACGGAGAGAGTATAAAATTATAGAGCATGTCGTGCAATTGCACTCCACCATATCATCATATATTCATATTACCTGTTGACGAGCACATGGTTCCAATTGACACTCTGAACTTAGTTGGCATTTGATTATATTGAACGAGCTTTGATTAGGTTCTTCAAGTATTTTTTCTTTTTTTGGGTGTAAATTAGTCACCAGTCGAGTTTCGAATCCATCACCTTTTAATTATTAGTGAAAATATTTTTCATTAAATTACTCAATTAACTCAGGTGTTTAAGATTTTTTCTTTTTTCTGTATATTAGTAATGAAGTGAGTTTCGAACCCAATACCTTTTGATCACTAGAAAAAGCCTTTTATACTATGCTATTCAATTAACTCAGGTACTTATGATTTTTTTTTAAACATCATGTTTAGAAAATTGGATTTTGGTTAAAACAACTTATTATCCTAATAGGAAACAAACAAAAATTTAATTCCCCCTTTATGTTAGACCACACTTCATTCTTATAAGTGAAACAATCACAAAATTTCCTTAAAATCATATTAAATTGAATCAATTAATTCACCCCTTGTTATGTATATATTACTTCCTTCGTCTAATTGATTGATACATTTTAACTTTTGTAGTCGAACTTAAAAAGATTGATTAAGAATTTTCATTAAACAATAAGAAATAATATAGTCATGTGTGATCTTGTTGGATTCGTTTCGATATATATTTTTGAAATATCAACTTTTTATAATCTTTTTGCATATAGAATAAGAGATATTTACTTTTTAAATTATGTTTTATTGACCATGAAAATCAAAATGTACCAATTATTTAGGGACAAAAGGAGTACTATATTTGGCTTTGTTCCTTTCCCTTTGATTTATTTGTTGGAAGTTGTTTTCACAGATGGGGAGAAATTTTCCGCTTGTCACGGAATCATATTGTCAAAATTATAATTCAATCATTAGGAAATATTTTTATAAGTGTGATTTTAAAATTTTGATATCTTCTTTGTCGATAATGAAAAATATGATGAGATAGTGATAGGTAATTATGAAATTTGGATTATTTTTCTTCAATATAAGGATTGATAGGTGTGATTATATATTTTATTCAATAGTTCACTAAAACATAGCCAAACGGGAGCAATAATGGTCACTAATAGAAACAACACTTTTCGTGTCGGGGAAAAATGGTGTTACTAATCCGACTCCAATTAATGTCGGATGGATGTTGGATTGGTGTCTAATATTATAATTTTTGAGTTTTTTGGTGGTCTTACCATGTATTGTCGAATTAGTGTCCTTTGGGAATCAAATGCACAATTTTCAAATTATATGAAAATGTGTTAGGTCTTTTGGTGTCGAATAGTGTCGGGAAGGGGTGGGATTTTATTTTTATTCTAACAAATAAATACATATTATATATACATGTAAATAAGACATAGAGTGTCAATTTAGTGTTGGATTTTAGTGTCGGTTTAATGTCAATTTAGTGTTCTTTGGGAGTCAGGTGAACAATTTTCAAATTATATGAACATGGTTGAGGTCCTTTGGTGTCGGGTAATGTCGGGAAATATTTTTTATTTTACCAAATAAATACATATTTATGTATATATTTGTGTCAATTTGGTGCCAGTTTGTGTCAATTTGGTGTCGGTGGTGTCAATTTGGTGCCACTTTGTGTCAATTTGTGTCAATTCGGTGTCTACTAGTGTCAATTTAGTGTCGGTTGTAGATTTTTATAATTTCAATTGAGTGGCTTGGTGTTTTTATGATGCAAAAGTATTAAATTGTATTGAATTGATTGGTATGTTAGAGACATAAATTGTGTTGGAGATCAAACTTAACATGTTATATGCAACATATGAGTTGTCCGAGTAAAACGTTATATATTTTACATATGTCATAGTTGTGAGAACAACTTGCCACGAGGAATGAATGGATCCATACTATTTTCATAATTGAGTTTGTGAAAATATAATTGAGTTAATCATAGTTAACTAATAAGCAACTCAATTAGCATGCAATTTAACATTGGTGTCGAGTTATGTCAATTTGGTGTCAGTTTATGTCAATTTGATGTCGGGTGGTATCAATTTGGTGTTGAAGGGTGTCTATTTGGTGTCGGTTTGTATCAATTCGGTGTCTAGTGGGTTCAATTTAGTGTTGATTAGTATTGGTTGTAGATTTTTATAATTTCACCGCTGATCATATACTATAAAAAGTACATGGACAGTAGTTCATTCCCTCCAATTCAAAATTAGTGGCCTTTTAGCCAATTCAATATTATCAAAAAATAGTGGCTTTTTGCGAAGCAAAATTAGTCATTTTTTCCCTTAATACCCTTAGTTGCATAAAAATATCAAATAAAAATTAATTACATTAGCTTGCATGATTATTTGGAGTACCACATTCCAAAAGTAATTAGTCCAACTTAAATAAGGGTAGAAAGGTCATTGAGCGAATGTTTTTATGTTTTCTTAATCTTTGTGAATATCATAAAGGGCCACTAATTTTGGATTGGAGGGAGTATTAAAACATAGCCAAAACAAGCATACTACTATTAGTGATCATATATTATACTCCCTCCATCTCTAAATGATTTGCATGTTTTGACTTTCGTGATCAATAAAACAAGATTTAATATGTAAATATCTCTTATTCAACATGTGAAAGAATCATAAAAAGTTGATGTTTCAAAAATATATACTGAAACAAATCTAACAAGATCTAGTATGATTATATTATTTCTTATCGTTTAATGAGAATTGATGATCAAATTTTTTAAAATTTGACCACGTAAGTCAAAATATGTCAATCATTTAGAAACGAAGAGAGTACTAAATAGCCATAATGAAGAATTAATAATGGAAACTACATTGGTAAGCGTCAACTATAAAGATGATACGTTCATCTTAAGCGTCCCCGCTTGACTAACCCATCGCCCAATAGAGGAGGTAAATTCGGGATGTGCCTATAGCGGTTCCACCTCAAGAGTGCCAAGACTCTGGGTAACCATCCAAAAATAGGTTGAACAAATGCAGAGTTACTCATGCACTTGCCGTGGATCGAACCCACACACTTGTAGAGAAGCACACTTTTATAATGAAGCCCGTGACCATTCGAGCTATGCTCGTGGACAGCCTCGACTATAAAACATGTAGAACCATGGGAATTCGTCATTATATTGAGTAGCCAACTAGCCATATATAATAAACAATGTTTCTAATATTAGAAAAAATGATGATCATAAAACGCAAATAAAATAATACATATTCCCTGACATGAAATATTAAAAAACAAATTTGGAGCGACTTTGAAAACTAAAATGATGTGAAATATTGTTGTAGAGAATTCATTGAAAACGCACTGAAGAACAATAAATTATACAAAGATATTTTTATTTACTAACATACACAAATACAATCAAATATCTTTGAACTAAAAAACAACAATCAATTATTATATTTGTTGAGAGAAGTAAGGATAGTGAGATATTTTAGTATGATGTGCCAAAATTTATATTTTATTAGGATTCACAATTACTGATTTAAGAGTTTTATTTTAATGAAGAGAGAATTAATGATTGGGTAAATAATGAAGTGTTTGTTGCAAGTTAAAGATTGTTGCCATTTTTGCCCCTTTCTATTACTAATCGTTAGATTAAAAAGTTGATTATATATTAAGCTAATCTAATGGTGTGATTACCCCACAAAGCTCTCCTCCCTCTATAATCGAATAGAACCCTATCCAATAAGTAGAGTGCCCTCGTTCGTCGCGGTCGGGGTAAGGCCAGGAGCTGGTTTGTGGAATCACGGAGCCTTCTTTTACTTATTCAGGAGTGTTAACACGAGAAGGGAAGTGGGCGGAGTATCGATCCAAAGCTCGAGTACGTGGTCAAGTTCGTTCGGCTGAGATCTTGCCCCTTCCTGCTAGGATTGGAAATCCTGTATTTTACATATCCATACGGTTGAGTCCTTGGGTTTCCGAAATAGTGTAAAAAGAAGTGCTTCGAATCATTGCTATTTGACTCGTCCATGTTCTAAAAAAGTCGAGGTCTTTCGAATTGTTTGTTGACACGGACAAAGTCAGGAAAACCTCTGAAATTATTTCAATATTGAACCGATAAACCAGCGTTTATATATAGATGTAGGAGGATCTGTTTGGGCAGTAAGAAGCCCCTTTGACATCTCTTCATATGCAACTAATTCTTGATGTGAAAACACAGAGGTGGCAACAAGTGATAGGGGATTTTTGCCTAAAGGCTTAATAGGAGGGGGATGGGGGGGGGGGGGGGGGGGGGTAAAAAGAAAGTCAGGATATGGCAAAAGCATCTTTTTGGATCGAATGGGCTTTTTTGAGAAATGGCGTAATTTTTCGATGAAAAAAAAATCCAATCTCGTCTCGATCTCCGAAAAAGCGCGGGCTGACTCGGAGACCTGGGACCTTGGCTTAGCAACGAATGAAGGGAAGCTCGAAGAGCTTTCTCCGCCAGCAGCTGAGCTTAATTATGCAAGTTGAACCTCATATTGAACTATCTTTATTTCATTTTAATTGATTTCACGTTTTTGAAAATAAAATTTTAATCATTAGTTATGTTGGTGCAAGAGAGTTGGTCAAGTTTTTCAAAGAAGCCAACTGTTATACAACACTGGCTATAACAGAAATGGGAATCCACGAATACATTGAAGCATAGAAGATCTACACACAAGTGTCAAGATAATTGGCGTTCCAATCTGTAAAGTCGGCTGATCAGAATAGAAGGATCAAGGATCAAGATTTTGTTACCTAAACGGATTAGGAATTGTTTGATTGATTAAGGAAACAAGTTATGTACTTGGCGACCAAAAAAGACGAATTAGTTAAGGATAATTAATTCGAATGCAATAAATCGACACAAGGGAAGCTTTGCTAGGGCAAGATCTCGATATCATTAAAGAGTGGAGGTGGTGCATTCAATGGAGGAAGATATCGGGAGATTTCATTTTAATATTTTCTATATCTATTATCTATCTCACACTTCTTTCTTTTTCTTCCCTCACGCCCAATGATTAAAATTTCGTTTTGAGACATAGTTTCGGATAATTAAAATATAAAAATATTTCGAAAATATGTCACAAACATATATTACTTTTAATTTTTATTTACATTAATTTATCGATATAAAAAGAATATATGTGTTTAGTTTAAATATGGAAAGTTTTTTTGATGGAATTACAAATTCTATAACCGAATACAACGTTCGTAAATCTTTTGTTCTTACAGTCGTTGACTCAAGTACATTTTTTTTCAATCAATAGGATTGTCATTACAAAATGACCAAAAACGATAACAATCATTAATCTAGAGAACAGCAGAAAAACAATCGAGAAAACCACAATAAATAGTAACTCTAAGTAGACAAATCAAAACAAAGGGTTGAACACAACCAATATGGTGGAGTAACGACCCATCGAGCCGCGTTCACCGCACCATGATCCCACTTCGCAACGCAATGAGCAACGTTGTTAGATCGTCTATTAGTTGGTAATTACTTCAATAAAATTTCATGATAAAAATATTTTTAATTATTATTGATAAATTACAAATAAATATATGAGATAAATAAAAATTATTCTTATATTTAATTTCTTAAAACTCTCTTTAAAAAATATATATATATTAATTAAATGTTCATAACAAAAAGGGATGAAGGGAGTATATCAATGAGCACATGCATCAACTATGCACCCATGCTTAGTTATGTAGCCTAGTGACCAGAAGGTCCTGGGTTCGAAACTCACCTCATCGCTAATTTACAAAAAAAAATAGAATTAATAAATAAATAAAAGCTCAATAGAATAACTTTGGGCTTCTAATGTGCAAGCTAGCACATTCTTATCAAACATATAAATAAGGGTTAAAAGACACGTTTGATCACCCATGTTTTACTCTATATAACCACTCGATTTACATGTTACAATATGTGTCATCGATTACACATATTTCAAAAATTGACTCAATTGTTCATTCTGTCATAGCATACGTTAATTTTGAGTTTTTTTGAACAAATTAAAGCCTCGTGTTCTCTTATAATTGAGGAGGCTAATTCATTATTTTTCACTTTATTTTAAGAAGTGATTTTATAATAGAAATACTATTTTACACATTAAATATAAGTTTGATTAAGATGAATTAAATAGAATGAGAGATCATATATTTATTCACAAGTATTTTAATAGTTCATTAAAAATATTACCCCCTCATTCCCATAATATTTGTCTTGTTTTCCTTTTTTGGAAATCCCATAGTTGAGTCCCTTTTAGTTCAAATTTTGGGAGGGAAAAATTGATAATGTGAGATAAGTTTAAAATTTTCTAAAATTTTGTGCCAAATGAAATGAGACAAACAAAATGGGATGGAGGGAGCATATATTATCATAATTTTGTGTAAAAATTAATCAAATCATATATCATGTAGATGCATAGGATACAAGTGGTGAAGCAGGAAAGCTCTATTACAAATCGGGCAACACTATACATGCATCACATTAGTAATTTATTTCAGTGTGAAATTATAACTTACCCTCAACTTAACTTCTTCATCTACTACCTTTTCAAACAGGTAATTTTACTCCTAAAACTACTGTTTTGGTGTGTGTATAACCAGTGGCGGATGTATACTGGTTCGAGCCCGTTCACTCGAACAGGCACTTTTTACAAAAAAAAAAAATTATAGTATATGTTTTTAAACATAAATTAATATAAAAAATTAATATTTTCGTTTAAGTTGTAATATATTTGAGTGTTTCGAACACCCATTTCAAAATATATGACATTTGAACACCCACTTTAAAATACTCAGATCCGCCACTGTGTATAACAGATCGGGTATAAATCTCAATGCACAGAGTACAACTCATGACCACGTATGGGGAACGCGAATTCCCCTTTCTATACTCGTGTTGATAAGTTGTTTGAAGGTATGGAACTTGGTGGGTGCATTAACCAAGAAAAGAAATGAATGATGATATTGCAATTTATTAGTGGCAAATTCATATGAAGATAACAGCTTTATTGCATGTGGGTTGTTGAATACTTCATCTGCTGGCTCTTTAGCAAAGTTGCAAGGTAGCATTAAATTGCAGCTCAAGTTTTATGTTGCAGTATTTTTATTTGTGGGGGTTTGAGGATTATGTTTTATATAACTTTGATTTAATTAATTTAAATTAATTATTAAAAGTTGATTTCTAATGAATATTTGTTATTTTAAAAATGACCCTCACTCCCTAGCCTTGAAAACGATTATGCTTTCGTAATTAGTTCCAGCTTAGCTTCGTCATGCCCACCGGAAGGAACGCCTTCACTCACGCCTTCACTCATGCCAACAACAACAACATCCTAGCTATAGCGGAACAAGACAGACTTGAACTCCTGCGGCTGGAAGAAATAAGGGAATACATTTCTTATAAAGTAAAGAACTAAATAAATTGCGATCCAGTTCCGGAAGTTCTGGTCCTCTCGGCAGAGCGGAAGGACCAGGCTGCTCCTGGGGATTATTCCCACCAACGGCAAAATAAGAATGTAATATAACTGTACCTGATAAAGTGATGTTTAAGTGCTAAAAAACTTCTTTCGAAAGTTCAAGTGCCAAAAATAGTAAAGTACACTTATATTTAAAATGTTCAATAGTTCATGTGGTTATTTTGTGCCTTCGATAGGTGCCTATTTTAAAAGCTTAAATACTTAAGGTGATAACTTGAAAGCTTCGTTAACGTTCAGGTGACTAGATGCAAAAAAACCCACTAATGTCCTTGTGTAATTGCAGAAGATCACCAACTACAAACAAAAGAAAAGAACAATTATAAATTGAAGTAAATTCTAAACTTTTTCTACTGCATTAAGTTTCCACTACAATGGACCTATGGATTTTAATCCCGGTTACATAAAACAATGTCAAAATCTGATCAAGCTATGAACGATTAAAAACGACCCAAACTAGATGATCGTCTCTTCCTCTTACGCCTTTGGCGGATTCTCCAAAAACTTACGAGCACCAGAAGGCCTACAAAAAATGAAAATAAAAATTCAAAAGTCCATGTCGAATGATATTGATCAAGACCTTAGATTCACACAGGCGGGAGATAGAATATAACAAGAGAATTCATGAGCTGTGTAGTTCGCGAGATGACTGACCAGATATGGCGACAATAGCAGGTACAAGCCAATGACTAGCAACCAGAACAGGCAAATCTATCTGCAGAATGGAAAACATAAAAAATGTGAGGAAGCCTAATGTTAATTGCATGATCGAAGAGCCGAACTGGATGATTGACAATAGGTTGTTATCCGTTAAATTTTAACAAGTGTTGATATAGATGCATTTGTTTGATCCTTACATCTTCTTTGGAGAACAAGCCCAAGTATTTCTGTCCCAGAAAGTCATCGTTACTCGTGCTTTTATCTGTTGAATCGAACATTTCTGAGACCGAGATGTCTTCTACTGAAGAATTTAAACCTTTTCCTAAGTCAGTTGCATCATAGCCTGGTAATTTGCGGTTTCTTCCTCTGACCTCCAGTTTATAGCCCTTGGTGCCCCATACTTCAAACACTGAATCTGTACGGCATATCAATTCCTTCCCAAGGACAGCGGAGTATGTAGAAAAGTTTACATCAGTTCTACGTGATGGCAGATGGTGGCGGTCTAGATGCAGAGGCATTTTTTGTCTTACTGAATCCGTGAAAAGAACAGGATCTTTAATACTACTACTTGTAAAATCTAATATTTTTTTCAAGAGCCAGTAACAATTGGTGACCATATGACTGCTGTCTAAACAGTTGGAATCTCCATAAACTGCAATTCTCCCACCGCCAATTTCTACCAGACCAAGAATAGGGGAATCTCCCTGCAACTCCAATTAAAGAATTCACATCATTTCAAAGTTATCAGAGCCAAAAATTGCTTGCAGGCCAACGTGCCAACGTACCAACGACATTGATCAACTCAATGCAAGTGCAACGCAGAAAATATGACATGTTGGTTCTATTTTATGTAATTCTTTAACAAACAAGTATCTAGATAAGATAAAATCAATTAAAAAGAAAAAGAGCTACATGAATCAAGATTTTTCTTCACGAGATCTATACTACTATAACAGTCATCTTCAAGAGAATATAACCATTAATCCCGATGAAAGTTTTATTTTATTCATTCTTTTACAAACAAGTACTCAGATAACATATAAAAAGAGAATGTTACCCGAACTAAGATTTTCTACAGGAGCTCTATAACACTATAACAGTCGGGTGCAAGAGAATATAATCTGTATACAGACGCAAACTTCACATGCTAGCCTTAGACAATATAACCAGTGTACAGCAAACTTTGCATGCCAGCCTCACTGGCCCATCACTAACATTTCACTTCTCAACCAAAACCACAAACGACAAAATCAGTAAAACACCTAAGTTGATGAGACATTTATTCAGAATAGTAAAAACACATACCTTGTTCATGCCTGACAGTAGAAGATTTTGGGTGGCCCCACTCTCAGAGCTATCAAGGAAAGGGAAGCTATGCAGATATCCTCCTCCAGGAAATTTCACGATGTCAGTTCCAGATGCATACCGACTTTGCTCATTGTTGAGGACATAATCACCATTCAGAATTTTGTCTCCAAAAGCAATTCCAAAAGGAGCCAACAGATCGTTCAGGGCAGGTACATTTGCACCTCCAGTGACTGGGGTCCACCAACTCCTTGTATTATCGTCAAAAAATCTCATTTTCACCATTGTGTCAACGTTGTACCAATCAGCGAAAACAACCAGACCTAATCCAGAATTGATTACATCATCTCTTAGTTTCCTGATCTCTTCATCAAAGTACTCATCTTCGAGATCAACCAACAAAAGTGTCCCATATTGACGGGCATCAAAACAAGTGAGAGGGGAACCAAGAGTTTCAACATAGTATCCAGCATCCCTTAACATGTTAAACATAATGTGGTAATTTGTGTGAAGGTGATCCCCATGCCAGTCGAGGATATCATTCCTCACATCCAATGAATCTCTAGGAATATAACCAGGAGGATATTTTATACTGTGAAATTGATCCCATAAGATCCGCTTCATTCTCGCAGGAGTCGGAATCACCTTCAGTTTCAGGTGAAGAACACAAGTACTTCTTCGACGTTCGCTCTCCCCATGGGCTGGAGGGCTATATATAGTAACAGACACATTCCCCTCAATCTCTCCAGAGAATTGTGCACCCTCGTCTTTAATTTGCATGTGAAGTGCCAGATGACCAGTCCATGGCCAAATAACATCAGAATGAGTGAAGTGAACACTCAGAAGGTTCCCTTCTTCGTTTGAAGGATGCCAGACTGGTGGACTCTCAATATAACCAATGACACCCATCCCATTTAGAATTGTGGTGTTGAAAATCACTGGCATGGCACCGGCATATAGTGGCTGACGGCAAAACGGCCATGAGTAAGGACAATCAGAATAGTCAAGAATGCTAGGGAATATGCTTGCTCTGGGTTCGTAGCTCTTCAGGAGTTCATAAGATTCTAACCTGAAATATAATACAAGAATAATAATTCAGCACAATGTATAATAAAGAAAAAGTAGATATACATTTATAATTGCAAATACTCACAGATTAACCTTTCCAGCACCCTGCTCATACATGTTCGGACCAGAGAGCTTCGCAGCACCCTCCACAAGAGCCTGTTTCATGCTGGCAGGATTTAAAATAGCTTTTCTCTTACCTTCAGGAATAACACTGACAAGGAGGCATACTATACCAGCAACCACTGGACTTGCAACACTGGTCCCTGATAAGCTTTTACAACCAGTGCTAATCTTTGACCCCATTATATCTTTCCCGTATGCAACTATATCTGGTTTCACGCGGCCGTAACTGGTGATGGAAATTGAAAATTATCAGAAGATATTCACGAGAGGGGTCTTGTACGTTCTTCTACGTGTCAACTATGCTTAAAGTGTAAAAAGGAAAGAATCAACCTCTCCCCAAATGGGTGTGATTTATGTTTAAGACCAAAAAGTCACTCTTGAGGGATTCACATATATCAGAAGGTGCAAATTATATTAAAGATATTTCTAGCATGTCCAGTTAACTTACTATAGACCCCACTATCAGAATAATGACTCACAATAGGATGTTTTATATCATACATCTCAATCGAGTTGAACGGCCAAGACTAGCAATTTCAGTAACTAAAGAATGTCCTCCCGCCCTGTGCTTTTCTTTTCTGGAGGTGGTGGTGAGGGAGGCATGTCGATAGGGGGGGGGGTGAGAGAGTTCAGTAGAAGAGACAAAACAGGGATTATTCAAAGAAGAAATAAAGCAACAAGGGGAATACTTTACCCATGAGGAATTTCCCATGTACTCATCCCCCGTGATGAAAATGAAGCTATGTGATCATTGTAATCAATGCCACCAACACCAATAACATCACTCTGGTCAGCTGGATTGTTCAGAGTGCCGTAAAGAGGCCCGTCATTTCCAATCGCAGAAACCATGATGATATTATTAGCTGTTAGTTCCCACACCTAGCAAATAAATAGAAATATATTCAGTACTTCAACTCAAGAATGTCAAGTACTTAAGTTATAGGTACGTACGAACTGCCTGAGAGAATCTATACAAACATTCTTTAATAGAACAGTACTCATAGAACTTAAAAAGCAAGTTTCACCAGTCCTCTTTTCTCCCAGTTTCCGAAATATTGAGTTGTGCACATAATTATAACAAAGTCTCTATTTCTCTATTTGTTCTTTTTCTTTGCTAGTCCATTATGTCTCTTCCATCTCTTTCTTCAGACAAGGCAAAAGTGAAGTATATTTGTGTGTAATCGTAATTTAATGTAGTTTGGTACAAAATAGGAGCGCTGCTACTTTACAAACAAGTGAAAACTTCTCAAATTAGTTTTAGGGGAAAAATTATTGGAAATAATGCTGCCACAAATGATCTCATTACATTCGGAATTCCCCACTAATAGAATTTCATTCTGTGCGATTATTAAGTGAAAATTTATGACCAACAGTA
This sequence comes from Echium plantagineum, assembly GCA_003412495.2. Taxonomy (NCBI): domain Eukaryota; kingdom Viridiplantae; phylum Streptophyta; class Magnoliopsida; order Boraginales; family Boraginaceae; genus Echium; species Echium plantagineum. The sequence continues at coordinate 32,026,686 of CM016561.1, read as the reverse complement.
TCTCACCTTCTCCACAAATGGAAGATCCATAAAATCTGGTCCGCCTATGCTCAAATTTAGAACATCCATATTGGTCGCAATTGCATAATTGAATGCGTCAAGGAACCAAGATGTGTATGATATCTGCAAAGAGCTGAACATACACTTCTCATGATCTTGCTACAAAAACACGTCCCATACAAGGAAAAAAACAAAAATAAAACACTAATATATTTCCTCAAGAGTCTCTTTATTGAACCATTCACAGGCAGCTACAGTTATCCGCTTTAAGGCGTTCGTTTTCATACAACTATAAAAAATTGATAACGAAAAAGATTGGAAGAGAGTCACTTCCACTTACTCCAATCATGTGTGTTATACCAAGTAGTCAGTCAATTATAAACCACTGACTCCTAAACCTCACAAGAGTATTTATATTTTCAAATAGCTCTAAGAATATCCCATGAACATATTAAGAGTTCTGTGCAGTTCTGCATGTATAAATGGACAGGAAATTGGATGGCGCACTAATTTTGACAATCTTAAGAGGGGATATATTTGTCTGAAATGTGAATTGGGGCACTGATTTGATAACTTTAGTGGAGGAATATGTCAGAATTCAACATTATCACTTCAAGGGTTCAGACCTGGGCTTCGTTACATCACGAGTAACACTCTTACACCGATGGCTACTAAAATCTCATCTCCATCAAATTGTGTAGTTCTTAATGAACGTTTAACACTTGACGTACAAAAAGATGTAATTAACGAAGGAACAAAACTTTCAGTAAAGCTCATAATTTGTTAAACACTCATACTGTGGATCAAAATTTTATGAAACCCTCAAATTGCAAGAATAATGTATACAAAAAAAATTTCAGCAATAATTACCAAGCTTCAGAAAAGACATAGAGACCCCTGCGTAAGTGAATTTTGATGGAGAAAAGATGGTGAGACTAAGCTAGTAGAGAAAAATAGGTTAAAATATTGAGCTGATGAATATTTGGTGAATCGCCATCTTAGTTGTTCAGGTATTCTGCCATGGAAGAAGGTCTGCATGTTACAATTGAAAGAAGAGAGAAAGCTTTGGACTTTTGACTTTTGACTTTTTCTGTTAAAATATGATTTTTACTTCAAAAATAAAATAAGCAGCGGAAAATATACCGCAATTTTAGGATTCTGTCCATTTGACAGCATAGTTCGGTGCAATCCATTAATAGGGATGCAGGACATTATTCAAGATTATCTTGAGGAGGTGATTTGAAGGATTATACTTTTGAGATGGCTAAGAGAAAAGGACACAAGCAACTTGGTCTGATTGTTGGTACTTTGCACTGTAATTCTTTACCATAACAGCCAAAAACCTAAGGGGGGTAGCGGGGCCCCTGTGGAGCATAAATCTTGACATGACACCAGAGTTACCTCGTTGTAACTATTAACTGTTTGTTACATCAAAAGAGTAGAGAAAAAAGACGGACTTTCTGGTTGTTCAAGCTAATACCCAAAGTTCAGAAGCACTCGCCCTCGTTTGACATCATGCTTAGTTCTAAGTTTATATATTAGTTTCTGTTAAAACATAACTATTTACTCATTTATAAAGAAGAAAACGCTATTATCCAGAATGTCAATAATATAAACATGAAAGGAGTAATTATTATTTGATATCTGATCTTCAACCTTTCTTCAATACATTAAACAATTTCGAGGCTATAACAAGACAGCAAGAAACCTAAGAAACGATCAAATCTCAGACTAGGGCTATTTCTCCTATGTTCCACCTTTTCAAATTAGCACACTATGAAGCTGGAAGTGCCTGGACGGGAAAGGGACCAATATGCTTTTCTTATCGAAAGTTCAGGGCATTATTAAAAGAAAAGCAAAATAAAGAAAAGAAGAGTACCCATTACCTGAGCATCAGTAAAAACGCGAAAAGCATATAGCTCGGTATCTGGAGCAAAACCAAGACATTCTTCATCTTGACCAGCTATAACTCCTGCTACAAACGTTCCATGTCCAAGATTGTCATTAAGTGTATCTTCATTGGTCCAATTTGTACGTTCCTGATAATTACAACAGCTTATTGATAAATAATTCTCTCTAACTAAACTGCGCTGATATTGAAAGAAAGCATGCGTACAGATCCAATCATGCAACCACATAGAACTTATCTTTCGGAACAATATAGTTACCTTGATATTACGAAAATGTGGATGATTTTGTCGAATGCCAGTATCAAATATGGCCATCTTGACTTTTGAGCCAGTATAACCTTTGGACCATAGAGCATCTGCTCCAAAGAATGATGTAACTTGAGATCTCTGCATCAAACAGAATTAGTTAATGCATGGGGATCAAGAAGTGATGCTCATTATGAAGACATGATACCACCAATTTCTTTCTGTATAATGTTTTTCCTGTTCCTACATTTTGATCTGTTTCCTATGTTTGGGTGATATCGGAGGCTGAAGATGCATTAACCAAGTTAAAATTCGACAGGATCTTTTGATTGAGAACATTACATCAGCCATCTGATAAAACCACAGGAGCTAATTACTGTTATGATAGTCCATGTGCATAAATTATCCAGCTTCTTTAGAAAGTAGACTTTTCTATGTGGAATGATGCCAATCGTTTGACAGATACCTGGAGCAGAGAAACAAATCTTAACAACGCATGAGGACTTCCGGAGAACTAGGTCACTAATTAGGAACAACACTAATTAACCTACCAGCAATGGGAGAGACTACCTCACAGATGACGTTCCAAGACTATGAAAAGATGTAGTTCAGTTGTGTAAAGGTATAGAACATGTGTTTATTTGGGTTAATTTTAGATATCAATGAACAGAGATACCCCAACATCCACATCAACATGCCCTAATGAATTTGAAGAGGCTCCAAACTGAGCTAGGTAAGGGGGGTTAGACGTTAGATAGTACAAAGCCTTTACCCCCTGTGATAATAGAGAAGTTGTTTCTGAATTAACCTAAGAGTGAAGTGCACTTCTACTACTTCACAATATTCAAGAGTCAGATAATATAAAAATCTTTGACGGGACATGGAAACATCAATGAACACAGATGCTAACAAGAATTGGCCTATGACGACTGCCCCTATCACTGGTTTTGTTCTCAAGTAGGAAATATCCTTCCCGTTTTGAACTAATAGTTTTACCCAAAAAGCATAAACCTGACACCTAACTTTCTTTCTTCTAATGCGGGAAAATTCAGGATATTCTTTCAGCAGCATTTTTGCTCATCCTATTAGTGATGTTAAAATAAGCTGAGCTCTCTTCCACCAAGATAACCAATAAATTCACTACATTGATACTATGGTGTGTAAGAAAGCCAGCATGACTAGAAAAACATATGCGATCGGCAGAAATGCAAAACCTTAACTTTTGCCTCAGGAATCTTCTGGAATGGATTACTAATGAAGCTATTCAAATTGGAGATACAATCAACATAACTCTTGTCTTAGATGGAACACATACACACACACATATAAGCCCTAATAAACTAGCACAAGTATTAGCTAGGACCTCTCTTTACTGAGTATTATAAGTCCTAAGTTAACTTACAAAAAAAACAAAATCACCTAGGACCGCCGGAAAAAAATCAATTTTGAAACATTTCTTTAGTGTACAACTAGGTCCCTCTTATCATACCGATCATACCATAAGCAGCTCTGTTCCCTCAGATCAACTAAACATAACTACCTCAGGAGCTATATTTGTCAGCACAGTACTGACATCATATCAAATAACATCAGTGATATACGAAGTGGTGAAACTCTTCAAATTATTGACAAGCCTTTCATTTCATGTCATATAAAGTCAAAGATATAATACTCTCTAGCTCTTGGCTATAATGGAACATAGCAGATTGGATTATTATTATCTATCGTGAAGTAGTGTATAGTGTTTGTGAAACACTTTCCCTAAGAGGGGGTAAGCCCGCATACTCTCCCAACCCGTTTACCTCACTAAAGCGGGAGTCTTCAAAAGCACTCAGGCGTGTTAATGTTAATATATCGACAAGCCCCCCCCCCCCTAATCAAAACACTAAATACCGAACTCGTTTTCACAAAGAATACAACTTGGCTTTAAGCAAAACAGAAATGGTCCATTCTGACCTGCCCCAAAAGATCCCGATGCCAATGGTCACTCTCCGTTTCCCCAAACGACATGGCCGTAAACATCTTCCCAGGTTTTTTCTTCACATCAGCAAATGCTCCACCCCTCTCATACTCATACTCCCCATTTCTCAACTTTTCACTCCCTTTTTCCTCAAGAACCTCTCTTTGGTAGCTCAAATCAAGTGAAATGTCTTTCACAAATTCCAAACCCTCAAACTCTCCGATCAACAAATCCTTATTCAATTCATCAATTGCCAACAACCCAAAATCGGTCGGATATTTTGATGCTGGATTCCTCCTATCAATCCAATCCCACCCTTCCAAATCCACACTCTCTTGCAAATAAATTTTATGATCATGGGCATTTTTATATTCCAAAAATCTAATTATATAGTGATTTTTCTTGATTAAAACATCAAGAAATTGGTCTTTTTGAGTTTCAGGTGCTAGGGTTGGAACTATAAAGTGATTTTTATTAATATAGACATCATTATTTTGGTCATTAGGGGATGGAAATGATGAGTATGGGGGTGAATATCTGGTTTGATTCAAAGAAAAATGTTGGAGATTTGAGTTGAAATTTGAATGGAGTAATGAGATGAACAAGATGAATAAAGAGGTACAAGTGTAGATTGAAAGATGGGAAAAAGGGAACATTATGGATGAAGTGAATATTGCTTCATCAAGATTCAAGAGGGTATGTATAATAGTTCTTCATTTAGGAGAATGGTATTCAACATTTTTGGGGTTTTGATTATAGTTTCATGATTTGTTTAGCAAGACAAATGATAGGTAATTAAGGTGATCTGTTATAAACACATCAAAGCAGTTGTTTACTGTAGCTTAAAATGACCAATCTGCCCCCCCTCCCCACTTCCCCATTTTGAAGTATTAATAAGTGAGGAGTAACGACAAAATGGTTATTTCATGCTACAGTAAACCACTATTATGATATATGCGTATAGTGTTACCCGTAATTAATGGTCCGTTTGGATTGGAGTGAATCAGGGCGAGGAGAATTTTAAAAAATTCTACTAGGGGAGAAGAATCAGGGGAATCAGGGAGAATATATTTTATTGTTGTTTGGGTACCATGATTTTTTTTTTTTTGATAATTGATGCAGGTAGATTAATGATAATGAGTTGTTCTTACATCAGAAATTTGGGGGGAACCCCTATTGTCTTGAACACGACTTAAAAAATTACATCCGTCATAAAAATTCAAAATAGTAACATCTAATAAGTTCATAAAACATCCAGTATTAGTGGGTAGCCAAAAGATCTTGCAAAACTTGTCCAAAATATTCTTCTGAAGCCAATTCCAATCCTTGTCTTGCCTTAGTTTGATGAAGACTTTATTCCAAACCTGAGAAAAGAATCCATCAGTGATAAAGAAAATTGCATGATTGTGACTTCCTTTCAGTAAAAGAAGGGTTGTATAATAATAGCTCCAAAAGAATTTTCAAGGTCAGTTATTTTGGATAGATTTTCATCCATCCTGGTAACTGTTCCTCCATTGATGATTTTCCTGAATCCTTGGTGATACATACAGATTTTCCAAATAGGAGAATCATCATTAGATATACTAATGCAGACTTTTGCATCTCTGTTATTGCAATTTGTGGAGGAGGATGTAGAATTAATCAACAGACAATAGTTGAAGTAACTTCTGCAACCCGAGTCTGAATTATTTCTGTGGGATGATAAGAATGGTTTTTGTTTGTTTTTTCGGCCCAGTTTCCAGGTGTTGTAGAAATCATTTGAATGAGCTATGAACCTTTCCCTTGACGGGCTAATTTTGTTAAAAATTAGATTGTTCCTTGTAAGCCAAATGACCCAGAGAGTGCTACTTGTTTTCAGAAAGATATCTTGATTCTGTGAGTTGAAAAGAATGAATATGATAAGATCAGTGACGTCCTGAAAGGCCGTATGATCTATGATATTGATATTTGACCAGTGATAGTCCGCATGAGGACAATGAAGGAAGAGGTGTGTGGAGTTTTCAACGGGGTTGGCACAGAAGATACAACTAAGAGAGATATTTTTGGAGGTCTTTTTAGAAATAAGATCAGTTGTAGGAAGTCTATTTAGAAGAATTTTTCAGAGAAAGATTTTGATTTTGTGGGGTAGGTTCAAGGACCACAGGGTAGTCCAATGTTTTGAGTCAAATTTGAGGGAGTTGGTTGGCTTATGGATTTGGTTATTAGAGGAGTGGTTAATAAGCCGATAAATGTTGGATGTTTTGTGGAGATGTGGATTCGAGGACCATGAATCCTCGAGAGTAGATGTATTGATTTCTAGGATTTTAGATACAATGTTTTTGGAAAAAATTGAAGATAAAGTGCGAACGTCCCAATGACCTTCCGCACAGAATAAATCACTGACTTTATTTAGGTGCGATGACCCTGTCTTTGGTTTATATTTAAGGAGACATGAAGTAGTTGACATACTAACCAGCCATATGTCCTGCCATATGTCAATGGACTTGCCATTTTCCATTTTCCAAATCTTGCTTTTATTGATTTGTTTAAGTCCGGCATGGAGACTTCTCCATGCCCATGAAGGATTAGATTGTGGGATTTTAACTGAGGCAATGGAGTCAGGGGTGGTGTTGGGATAATATTTGGCTTTGAACAATCTACTAAGATGGGAAGAATTATGATTGATCAGTCTCCAGCCATTTCTGGCTAGAAGAGCAAGATTAAAGTGGTTAAGGTGTTTGAAGCCCAATCCTCCCTCGATCTTGTCTAGGCAAAGGAATTCCCAGTTGATCCAATGCAGGCATGTCCCTTGGTTGCTATCCCAAAGGAAGTTAGCAAGCATCTTATCAATAGTGTTGAGAATTGAGTGGGGAAACTTGAAAATTCCCATAGGATAGACCAGGATTGAAGTGAGAACGGATTTGATAAGAGTGGTTCTGCCAGCAAAGTTGAGAAACTTAGCTTGCCAGCCGTGTATGCGATTTTTGACTCTGTCAATTATTTCCTCGAAGTACTGGTTTGTGAGTGATTTATGGGGGTCAACAGTGACACCAAGATATTCTCCAAAATGCGTGCATTCTTCAATATTTAGGACATGGATAACTCTTTGTTTAATAGAAGATGGAGTGAATGGGCTGAAGGTGATAGAAGACTTATCAAAATTGATAATTTGCCCCGAATCAGAGCAAAAATCTGAAATAGCCTGAGAGCATCTACATCAGCTCCCTCATAATTTCCTCTATTATTCACTTGTAACCGTCACTTTTCTATTTTTCACACTAATATTTTATGTATGTGGTTTAGCAGCTTCCCTATTATTCACCAAACATCAAAAACTAAAATTTCAAATATGTCACTATTTTTAAATTTTTCAACAGCTATATTTTTTAAAGTGCATATGTGACTCAAATAACTTATGAATAAATTATAAATTTTCTCATAAGGTGTCAATAAATTTTTGCAAAGTAATTCTTTTGTTTTAAATTTAAAATTAAGTTTTTAATCTATTTTGTAGTTTAACTTTTTGTCGACTAAATGGTTTTTTAATACATTTTGCGGGGTAATTTTATCTTTGTACATAAATAGAGTGCTCGACTGACTAACCTTATTTAATTGAGTATTTAGTAAATTTTTACATGTATGTTTCTTAGTTAAAAAAAGGGCATAGAACCATACAAGATTTGAAATTGTTTAGAAAAAAATTGAGATTTGATCTTATACGTAAGTGTCGCTCAATAGTAACATTCTGAAACTTAGCCAAGTCAAACTAAAAGAATTAAAGTAATTAATTAGTCGTAATTAGTTCCTACTTTTCACTCTTAAAAAAATGAAGAAAGAATTAGTCAATATATATTTTAACTATACAACAACATCTAATGAAGATTTATTCTAAAAGTATCCTAACCATATCTTAACATTATGCTATACATACGAAAATCATAAAGAAGTAGTCAAATAATGAAATTATGCTAAGTTCATGCTAGCCACTAACATCCATTCGAATAACAACTCTATAAATTGAGTTGAACATCAGTGAAACATATACCAATTCTTAAATATTACTAAAAAAAATGGTGGATCTCTTTTTTGACGATGATAGTGATAGTTTGGATTCTTCATCTGATGAAGATATTGAAGATATTGAGTATGCAATTCTTCTAAGTATTGATGAAGGTTCAACATCACGAAGTCATAATAGCCAATCTCGAGTGTTCATTGACCGTGATGCAATAGCTGGTCATAATCGTCTATATCAGGATTATTTCGCTGACAATGCTGTTTATACTTCAAAGATGTTTCGAAGGAGATTTCGAATGCGGCGTGAGCTATTTATTCGGATAAATAATGAAGTGGTCGCACATGATGACTATTTCGTGCAAAGGCGAAATGCCGCTGGAAGGCTTGGGTTGTCTTCTATCCAAAAAATATCTGCTGCATTGAGAATGCTTGCATATGGAATCACCGGAGACTTAACAGATGAATATATAAGGATTGGACAAAGTACGGCAATAAAGAGCATGAAAAATTTTGTTAAGGCCATTGTTGAAATTTTTGGAAGTCAATATTTGAGAAAACCAAATAATGAAGATCTTACAAGATTGCTCGCAAAAGCTGAGGAACGAGGAACGCCAGGTATGTTAGGGAGCATTGATTGCATGCACTGGACATGGAAAAATTGTCCAACTCAATGGTCCGGAATGTATAGTGGTCGTAACGGTAAGCCAACTATTATTTTAGAAGCTGTTGCTTCATATGATACTTGGATATGGCATGCATTTTTTGGTTTACCAGGTTCACACAATGACATTAATGTATTGGAAAGATCCTCGGTATTCGATGACTTTGCCAAAGGAGATGCTCCAAAAGTGAATTACTCAATTAATGGTCATGATTATGATATGGGATACTATTTAGCTGATGGTATATATCCTAATTGGGCGACATTTGTGAAATCAATCCCAGCTCCAATAGGAAATAAGAAAAAACATTTTGCTAGAGTTCATGAAAGTTTAAGGAAGGATGTTGAACGTGCATTTGGAATTCTTCAATCAAGATTTGCTATTGTCAGGGGTCCGGCTCGCTATTTTGACAAGGATGATCTTAAAGAAATAATGATGGCTTGCATAATAATGCATAATATGATTGTTGAAGATGAGCGAGATATGAATCAAGAAGCACCTGGATTTTATGAGTATGAACAAGACAATAGTAGTGATCTACAACCAAACATTTCAACTTCAAGAACTGATGAAGTACATAATTTTATAATGCAACATGAGAAGATTAGAAATTCATCTGTCAATAAGCAACTTCAGGAGGACCTCATTGAGCACTTGTGGACTTTATATAGTGAAAGCTAGAAGTTGAAGATCTATTTTAAATGTAATTTCATTGTGGTTTTATAAGTTTATTTATGACCATTAATAAAGACGTACTTTCAATATTTATGTGCCAAATAGTACAATTGTTTGTGTTAGCTACTGCATGAACCCATACTGTTGTTAATATATGCTTTTTTCAGCCATTTAGGGACATGATTGAAGGAATGAGAATGGACCTCCCGAAATCAAGATACAAGAACTTTGATGAGCTATATCTTTACTGTTTAATATTTCACTAAATAAGTTTAACTCCCAGCATGATGATGAAGTATGATTCTCACTTGACAGTAAGTACAGCAGTAAACATCCCACCCAAGAACAAGTTTCATCGGTGTCTTTTCTTAACGACTGTAAACAACACTTGTAATTCTAGTAATGAAGCAACCAATTAGCAATATACAAGCCAACAACAACTCAAAGAAGAAATGTATCACTAGTACTAAAGCTATATATACTTGAAACTATCAAACAAACATTGTTCATTAACGAAAAGACATGAAAATATGTCATAAATAAAATAAATATACTAAAAAGTATCACTGTAAATGTAATGGATGCCTCATGGTGGAGTATTGATTCTTCGTTGGATCTCCATTTGACGCAATTTGAAGTATTCTTGTTGAAACAAAGTCATTGAGCTAGTATCCTTCATCATAATCTCCATATCTTCCCTGTTTTGCTCCAATTTCAGCTTTTCATTTTTTATACGATTCCCTTCTTTAATCTCCAACAATTGGGCCTTTTGTATCTCGAATTGTGCCTTTTGTATTTCGAAAACCTCAGCGCGTCGTGCAGCATTTGAATTATATTTTAACATTCTATCCTCATGAGCTTTTTTCTTTTCATCCTTTAACACGGATAAAACATCTAAAAGCATTGAAGGATCTTTGATGCCGCCCTTGCTCATTTTTTTTCTATCTTTCGCAGCCTTCCTCCCAATGGGCCTTTCATTGTTATTTGCTGCACTGAACTCTTGAGCATCTTCTCTTGCATCCACAGGTTCATTATTAAACGAAGAGGGCGCCGATGCTTTCCTTTTAGGAGGAACAACATTATCAGACCTATTGATCCACTTCTGTTCAAACTTTAAGAGATCCCAACAATGATCAAATCGAAAAGGTTGCTTGTTTAGTTGTTGATACATTTTTCGCGCATCTTGAATCTGTAAAAAAAGAATTATAGTCATAAAATGACTAAATACAACTGATAATTGAATGTCATAATAATTCAACTCAACTGATTAATCTAAGATAGTTTAGTAGCCATGTATCAATTTGAATGTAACCAAACACAAAAAGAGATTATAAATGAACCTGAAGAGAGAATTTAACAATAAAACACATATGTGGACAATATGAGCTATATTACTTTCCATATCTAGAGCATATGAGAGATAATTCTCATTGATTTCACAATAGCATGAGTTATGAAGGAAAACACTGGTCTTACGTCAACATACACTTTCATCATATTAACATCTTCATCATATTCCAATAGAATGAACACGAACATACTTATAATCTAGTATAAAAAGAATGGTCAAATGAGGCATATATATCGAATCTTAGAACGAACAAAATGTCAAGGAATCAAGAAAGAATTGAAGTGTAATAAATACTTACATTATCTTCTTTAGAGACGCCGCTTCGATGCATTCCTTCAATTTGAGACAAACAACCACAAAACTTGTTGACACCATGTTGGATGGTAGTCCACCGATGACTTAAGGAGCTCGCTGAACGGTGAGGCGAATTAGGTTCTTTACCTTCAATGTAGTAGTTCTCCACCTTCTTCCAAAACCCACCAGATTTCATATCCGTACCAGTGATAGGATCTAAACTAGTATTCAACCAAGCGGATACTAGTAATTTATCTTCCTCAATATTAAAATTATTTCCACGCTTTTGTCTTGAACTTCCATCTTGATCCGTTGATAATTGTGAAAATAAGGGAGACGTTTCTAGAGGCACATCCGCACCTTGTTGCAAAAGAGAAGTATAGGAACACATATTCTCTGAATCCATCCTGTTTATGAACAAAATAAAAGGAAAAATACTATTTCAATTAATCAACTGCAAACAACATTAGTGTCCGAGTATCGAACATAATCATTTTTTTATCAAACAAACCTTATCTCATAATCTGAATGAAGGTTTATATTAATTATTGTTCTCACAAACAACTTTCATTTCTTCATTCTGTAGAATAGAATTATATCGATTACGTTTCATAATAAGTGCAGTGGGAAACTTGACCCAAGCCACAAATATTCCGATTGCTCTAGTTGTGCAAGAGAGCTTCGCATTCAACTTGCAAGGTAATAAGCAATGAGTACATAATATGAAGCAATCTAGAAACTAAAACACACAGATGAAAGATCTTCATACCACTTATTTTCATACCACTTATTCATAGTTGGAAACCTACGAATACTAAAAATAGGAAAAACAGAGGCAATATGGAGAAATCTCAATTATACACATATATGAATATGTACACCAAATAATCAGTCACTCATCTCCAATTTTATTTTATTTTCAAAATTAATAGGATACTTGCACCCAGAGATCGATTTCATATCTACCGAAATCACCCCTCAAAAAGTCAATTTCATAGTTACTAAATCCTAATTCTTCGAATCCAACATTGAAATCAATTCATTACATATATCCTAACAGATTTGATCACTTGTAAGTTGATTTTTTTTTTCTTTTACAAATCAATATTTTCATATAAATTAATGAATAAGAGACATTAAAGAATCGTTGTGAGCAAAAAAGTGACTCAATTTATAACATAATCAACACTTGATATTGAATAGCTACTAAATTAGGTAAATCAATTTCTTTAAACACTAAACAACAAGATTATTTTTATTGAGATTAGTAATATTAATTATTTTTGCTCAAGTGGGTTTTAGCAAGAAGTAATTCGTACTGCTACTTTAGATTACTTGTTATTCGTCACCATCACTATTCTAAATTATACCCCTAATTTGCTAGAAAAATCAAATATATCAAACAAACTAAAGGATTATTATAAACCAAAAATTGAACGCCAATATTATTGCTTACCTGAAAACACAACTTGCCCTTCAACCTTTGAATCAGAAATAAATTGATCTAACTGATTTGTATGAATTCATTAGGAAATTATATGGAGGCAAATTTTTGGAGGGAAGAAGATAAAGTAGTAGCAAATTCTTGGAGGGAAGAAGATAAAATAATGGTAACTGCAATATTCACAATGGTGAATATTTGTACGTTTGAAGGGTGTGTGAATAATAAATTGTGGGCCCAAGTTATTTTGAGGGAGCTGATAAAACACTATTTTTTTGTATTTTTATTTTTTCAGCCCTCATTATAACTTTTGAGGGAGCTGATGTACATGCTCTGAGAAAATGAAATAATGCTCGAGTCATTGAGGTGTAAAAAGAAGTAGCTATCATCAGCGAAAAGAAGATGACTAATTTCAGGACTTCTTTTCGCTATAGAAATGCCTTTGAGCGATTTAACTGACTGAAGATTTTGAAGAGTGGCAGAAAGAGCCTCGGTACAAATCGCAAAGAGGAGAGGTGAGAGAGGGTCTCCTTGCCGAAGACCGCAAGAGGTGGAGAATTGCTTTGAGGGATTCCCATTTATTAAAATAGAGAACTGGACCATTGAGATACATTGGTTAATCAAGTGTATCCAGCGGGGGGGAAAATTAAGTTTTTTTAGGACGGCCAAGAGGAATTTCCAATTCACCCGGTCAAAGGCCTTATTCATGTCAATCTTAATCCTGCCATTCCATATTTCTTACATTTCGATGAAAAATGGAGTGGGTCAGCTCTTGGGCTATTAGAATATTATCCTGCGCACTCCTTTCCGTAATGAAACCATTTTGGAAGGGAGATAGCAGAGAGTTGAGCAGGGGTTTAAGTCTATTTGCTAGGATTTTAGAAGCTATTTTGTAAGTGACATTACAGAGGCTGATAGGCCTAAAATCTTTTAGGTAAAGAGGGTTAGGTTTTTTTGGGATAAGGGTTATAAAAGAGTTGTTATTTTCCTTGAGGATATGACCGTTATTTAAAAAATCCAGAATAGAGTTTGATAGATCTTGATTGATAGTTTCCCAATTCTGTTGAAAGAATTCTACTGGAAATCCATCAGGACCCGGAGATTTATGATGTGGCATTTGAAAGAGGGCGGTTTTAACTTCCTCAAAGGTGAAAGGTTGATCCAGGATGTCATATTGATCTTGGGTGAGCCCAGCAGAAATATTATCAATAGTTTTAAAGGCGGGAGAGTTATTATCAGAAGGTAACTCCGGGTTATAGAGGTTTGAGAAGTAGGACAAGCAATGGTCGTGGATACCCTTCTCCGTGCTTATAGAGGTGTCGTTGTTATCAAGAAGTTCAAGGATATTATTGGTTTTCCGCCTTGACTTGACACTGGCATGAAAGAATTTTGTGTTAGAGTCACTATCAAGAGAATGCTTTATTTTTGCTCTTTGGTGCCAGTAATGTTGTTCAAGATCGAGAAGGCCATCCAATTGTTTTTTGAGATTAGTATTGTCATAAGAAGAGGAGGGATGAGATGGATTCTGTTGTAGGAAAGAGAGTTGGTCTTGAATATCTTAGATTTGCTGAAAAATATTTCCTATTCTATTCTTGTTCCAGGATTTGATAGTGTTTTTAGTAATTTTAAGTTTTGTAGAGAGAAGGAATGCCGGGGAATAGTTGGCGTTAGGAGAGGTCGAATTCCAAGATTCTTTAATAAGATCCGGAAATTCCGGGTGAGAGAAGAGAAGAGGAAGGATTCGAGCTTGAAAGTTCTATTTGAAGAGGAGAAAAAGTTTTTAGTATTGATGAAAAAAGGGCTATGGTCAGATCGTTGGATGGGAAGGAAACGACAAGTTGCATTAGGAAAAAGAATTTCCCAATCAAAGTTACACATGGCTCTATCGAGTTTTTCATAAACCATATGTCCATTACGATTACCTGCCCAAGTAAAATGGCATCCCAAACTTTTAATGTCCTCAATCGCTAGGAGTTGAGTGAAATTAAGGAAATCAAAAGAACCCCTAATCTGTTTTGAAGGAAGGGGGAATTTATTAGAGCTGGTAAGAATCTGATTAAAGTCCCCACAGAGAAGAAGAGGGAGGGAGACATGAGGAAGAATAGAATTGTATATATTTGTCCAAGTTTCTTGACGGAGGTTGAGTTTAGGATTGCCATAAATGCAACCGAGCAACCAATGGCAAGAGGCTTCGGTATTTAAAGAGAACAGTAAAAGGTTTTTATCTAGGCAGATAGGATTTAAAGAAATATTAGACGAGCATCCTATCCATAGACCCCCACTACGCCCAGAAGCATCCGAACCATAGTTAATAGGGAAGCCAAGACAAGATAAAATGTTGTTAGCTTTAGCGACAGAACAGTGGGTTTCACTTAGAAAGCATAAGTCCGGTTTAAAACGCTTAACTAAGGAAATAAGAAGTCGAACTGTAGATTTCTGACCCAGGCCTCTACAGTTCCAGCAAAATATTTTCATAATGGCATTTGGGGTTGTTTTGGAACAACCACCCAAATCCATTTATCCGAGTAAAATAATTTCGAAATAAAATGAGACCAACCAGTAGTAATATTTGATGCAATTAATTTAGGATCAATATAGATAGAGGGATCCGACGTACCTTGCTCCAAAAAGGAGTTGTCTGCAGCCCCTGGTACAAGATCTAACTCTTCTTCCTCCATTGCATCCATCTCTTCCAAGCAGTCTTCAAAATCAAGCACTCTTGAAATATCCTCCTCTCTTTCTGCCCAATTTGATGGCCCAGGCTCATCACCTCGGGGAATACGCCTTTTCTTTTTGCTAGAGATTCCTAATTCAACATCCACGACATCTCTAGAATCATCATAAGGTCTTCTTCTTTTTTAGCCAATCACCTCTTTGTGCCTATCCACCATACTTAATTCCTCTAGCCAATGATCGATTTGCCCAGTAACAAATCTTGATTCGAATCTGATGAGCTCGGATAGCAGTTGAAATCCCACACTCTTCATAAGATTAGCATCCAGTGTCCAATTGATTTTACAAAGAGTGGAGAAGAAGGAATGGAATTTTGCAAGAATGTTTTCCGTTATTGGATCCAGGGTATTAAACCATTGAGGTTTGAGGGCAAAGGCACCCGAGATCCAATGGTTATTGAGGATTGAAACAATCTTTTTAGGGATATCATTCAATTGGATCCAAGGACCAAAAATAAGGAAAAAAGAGGAGTTTTTTTCATCCTGAGTATTGAGAAGATCAGTAAATATTTTGATTTTATCCTCGACTTCTCTATTCCATTCTTTCACATCATTTGCGGCAATTCCATAGAGACAAAGGATGGCATCAGTTTTGCACAAAACAAATCCGACCGAAAATTGGGGACAAAAATCCGTGAGTGCTGATTTCCAGGATGTGTGTCCCGATTTGGGTGAGATGGAGCTCACTGAAGTGTTTGAGATAGGTGTATCAAAAAGATCCAATCCATTTATCGATGATACATCACTATCACTGGAAATTCCAATCCTGTTGAGTATTTTTTCCAGATTTGAATCCCATGATTCACTGGAATCCTCTTTAAATCCTTTAAGCATAGATTTGAACTTTACCCAATCTTCATAGAATCTGACTTGTCTCGCATTTGTGGTATCCGGAGAATTATTTCGCCTTCCATAAAGAGCATTTTGTTGTTCCGTAAAGGAGATGTGGGCTGCAATCTCAGTTTGCTCCTCAAAGAATAGTTGTAACTCTTCTTCGGTCCATGGATTAGGATTGCGAGGTAGGATTATGAAGTCTTCAGGAGACATTGCAGCTAGAGGTTCGGGGGTAGTCTGGGGGTCTTGAGATTGTTCCTTTATATTGGGTGTGATGGATTGGGTGTTGGGGGAGATGGTGTTTGATGTACTGTGATTTGGGTTTATGGGGTTGGGGTTTAAGATGAGTGCTTGGGAAGGGTTGGATTGAGGTGTGGTGAGAGGTGTAGCATTCAAGTCAATCGTCGAGGGGGTTGTAGAATCAATCCTAGGGAACACACCTAGTCGAGATTGGTTTGGGCTACCAGGATTATTGTGCAGTTCTGGTGTAGAAAGGGGGGCCGAGAGTTGTGGAGGTTGGATTGTGTTTGCTTGGAGTTGGGGCTCAGGTGAGGAGTTTTCTTGGCTTTGAGGTGATGGTGGAGGGGCTAGTTGTGGCTCGGGGGAGGTGGCTGTTTGGCTTTCGGGTGATGGTGGAGGGGCTTGAATGTCAGGATTTAGCTCCGGATCTGATTGCACATCTTCAGCACTTACTTCTTCCTCATCTTGTTCCTCAACATTTTGGCGTCGAATATGGATGGCAGTGTTTCGATAAAGATCATTGTTAGGCACACCAAAAAAACGCATATCAAAAAGTGGGGCATTGCGATCCACAAGTGCATTTCGATGACCATCTTGATTGTGGAATTGCATTATGTCATGGAAAGCTTGGATTGCTTGTTGTGGTTCATGGAGACACCTATCGAGCGTGTGTCCTATTGTCCCACAGTGGAAACACACTCGAAAAATCTGCTCGTATCGGAATGATACCCATATGACAGTTCCTTCAACTGTTCGAATGAATACTCCAGGAACAAGAGGAGCACTCAGTGGAATTCTAATCCGACCTCTAACATAGTGAAAAGCTCTAGCATTAGGAGCATATCTTTCAACATTTTGGACCTCTCCCGCAATCCTAGCCAGTCGATTGATGTTTCGATCCGAGTAATATTCCGCAGGAATGTCGTGGATTTGGATCCAAAGTGAAACATGGGAGAACACAACTCGAGGGAAAATAAGATTTGGAGTCCAATGTTGAAGAAGTAGGAGGGCTCCATTGATGTTAAGAGGAGACCTTACCACAACTTCATCAACATCATCTTCATTAGTGAAGTGAAAAAGGATCAAGTGTCCTCGGAATTCCACCGTAACCTCACCATTGAGGAGCCAATAGTTATCAACATAAGATTGGACTCTATCTACTGTGAAGATAGCCGGGTCCCTAATAATTCCAATGAGTGTGTGTCGGAGTCTGTTTCTTGCCGTTTGTGCTTGTTCTGGGTCCATTTCAATCACCCAACCTCTTCTGTCTAGGGGGTTGCGTGGTGAGTTAGGTGGTGAAGCTGGGGGGGAGTTGCTACCCATTGTCTTGTGTCTACTGAAATGTGGCTTGTGTTTAGGAAGAGGTTTGAAGTTTAGTTCTGTGTAATGAGGTTGATAAGGTGGTTTAGAGGTGTTAAATGCTAGGTAGGATTGTTTGAAGAGGGTTGGTTGTCCCAAGTCAGCCGACTTCATGATTGAGGGATGAGAGAGCTGATTGGGTGGGGATTGTATGGGAACTGGAGTTTCTTCTTGAATGAACAAAGGCGGCTCAAGGTTGTTTTAGAATGATTGTGTTTTGCTGAAGGGAAGTTCAGGCGTGAGAATGGGATTAATTGAAGAGAGAGGAAGGAGATTGGGAATGAAAATAGAATGATTATGCTGATGAGGGTGGAGCAAGGGAGTTAATGCGGAGAGAGAATGTGTTAAAGAACACTATTATTGTAGCCAAAGGATGGAGGAGAAGATTGAAGGTGACTTAAACACTAGAGGATTAAGAACAGAGCAAAGTATTTGCAGCAACTATGAATCAGAAAGTAGAATTTTGATGTAGTTGTAAGTTGGAATAGCAAGAATGAAGTTCTTGCTAGGGAGATTTTTTTTTGAGAGGAAATGTGTTTCAGGGCAACGGTACCATGATTTTGAGCTAGAGGAATCAGGGAGAACAAAAACTAAAAAAAAAAAAAAAAATTTGGTGATAAAAATAATTCAATTGACATAAATACCCTTATATTATTTTCTTAATGTCCTAAAACGACTTAGAAGTTTGGTGGAGAAATGTTACCCCAACACCTCTAATACATTCAATATGATCTGCTACATAATCTTGTTTGTGATAGATGATGACATAACAATTAACTTATTCAACCAAAGAGATTGAAGTTTCTTCTGGGGATCTCACATGTTAGTAAAAGAAAAGGAAGTTTTCATCTTCCATTTGTTTTGTGTAAAGATATCTTATCAAACCAAGAAGCACACTTCTTATTCGTGTTGATGTAGCAACTAAATTAACTTATTCAACCAAAGAGATTGAAGTTTCTTATTACACTTACAAGTTTCTGCTGCTAAGATTATTAGCATTTATGCGCGAATCTAAACCACTACTAAATGCTAGTTCATGGTCTACTTCTCTAAGGACATTGTCATCAGGATCAACGCCCATCAAATAGTTGTGAATGATACAGCAAGCTAGTATAATTTCAAATAGTTGAAATTTGAATGGAGTAATGAGATGAACAAGATGAATAAAGAGGTACAAGTGTAGATTGAAAGATGGGAAAAAGGGAACATTATGGATGAAGTGAATATTGCTTCATCAAGATTCGAGAGGGTATTATGTATAATAGTTCTTCATTTAGGAGAATGGTATTCAACATTTTTGGGGTTTTGATTATAGTTTCACACACACCCAAATAGTGGAATACTGTAGCATGAAATGACAAATGATAGGTAATTAAGGTGATCTGTTATAAACACATCAAAGCAGTCATTTACTGTAGCTTAAAATTACCAATCTGCCCCCCCCCCCCCCCCCCCCCCCACTTCCCCATTTTGAAGTATTAATAAGTGAGGAGTAACGACAAAATGGTTATTTCATGCTACAATAAACCACTATTATGATATATGCGTATAGTATTACTTGTAATTAAGGGATAACACTATACCACACCAGAATAGTGTTGGTTGGAAGAGTAAAATTATAATTTTATCCCACTTAACTCTCTCAATTACAACACTTCCAAAAAGGGTGCAGAATAGTCATTTCACCCCTAACATTCACTATGTTGGTGTGTATAACAGATCAGGTAATTAAGGTGTGTCCATCCAATCATGACCACCTGATGATTAATTGTGTATTTGGATCAAGATGAATGAGGGGAGGGAAATTTTTTTTAAGTTATCCATGGGAAGAGAATTAAAGGTGATCAACGAGAATATATATTTTATTGTTGGTTGGCTAATATAATTGTAACCTTGGAGAATTAAAGGTGATCAACGAGAAATTGTTGTTGAAAAAATATAAGAAATTGCAAAAATATGAAAGTTATTATATTTTACAGTATCAATGTTTAGATATTTATTAGGAGAAAGGTTAATGTACTATTTCACATTTTTTCCTAATATGATTTTTTTTTCAAAATATTAGCTAAAACTTTTCATATTTGAATTAAACACATTCTTGTTATATTGATAAAGTAATGTGAATAAAAATTAGAAGTAATATATGTTTGTTACATATTTCCATAATCTTACAACGTTTCCATTGTGTTTCATATAATTTTCGAAACGTTTATATATTTCAATTATCCGAAACTATGTCTCGAAACGAAATTTTAATCTTTAGGCGTGAGGGAAGAAAAAGAAAGAAGCGCGAGGTAGAGGATAGATATAGAAAATTAATATTTTTGCCTTCTGATTTTGACAATAAAATTAAGTTAAGATTTTCAACTTAAGAATCTATTAAGGATTTTGACCAGATCTTATTTGATTCAGCCCTTAAAACAATACTCCCTCCGTTTCGAAATATTTGATTGTTTTGACAAAATTTACTTTTTCATAGTATTTGATTGTTGACGGAATTCGATGCACTTTTGAACTCATATTTTTCATTTTCACCCTTGCTTTAGAGGTTACTTTTCATTTTGTAAGTATTATGTAGGGTATAATAGTAAATTTTCCTTAAACCCTTAATAAAGAACTTTTTGACTAAAGAATCAAATATTTGAAAACGAAAGGAGTAGTTAGCAAACAAACTTAATAAATAAAAGGTCTGAAGTAATATAGATTAAGTTCTTATTATTTTTATCAAACACCCCCTAAAAGAATGATACAATAATTTTATATTCGTAAGCATATAATGTAATATTCATAAGCATATAAAGTAACATTCAAATTTGAAATGCAATTAATTAACAATTATGTTCCCTTATTAATTTCTTAACCTATGCCCTAAGGATACATTTTAGAAAAACCCTTATAACATTAGTGTTGCTCAATGAGTTTGTACGCCTTACTTTAATAGTAACTTAAGTATTGATTAACTACCTAACATATATGCTTAAGAGATTTATTTTGCAGGTATGATAAAAAGATGTTTGTCGGATTTAAAAGTATTATTTTACTTTCGTTAATAATTATTGATATATATTTTAGTTTTGATCCATATGTTAATATATTAATTAACAAACAAATTAGTATATCTTTTTTAAATTTTGATAATTTATTATTGTGATAGAATCAGTAATTTATTGAGCTATGGAAGAAAATTTTAAATTAATATATATTCAATTAAAAAAAATTCTTGTCCCATTATATTTAATTTATGGTAAACTTAATTGTTAATAGTACAAAAAAATGCTACAAAATTTAGTTCATATTTTGAACCACACATGAAACATCCTAGATACGCCCCTGCAACTCACACAAATTAACTCAAACATTTGACCCCACATAATAAACAAACAAATATATCATATAATCACATTGCATATAACAAGAATGCAAAATAAAGCATATATGATATACTATCGATAGATTTATATATTCACGTGAAATTGAATAGAAAGACAATGCAAAAATGTCTAACAATGCAATTCGAACTGTAATCCATCTTCCGGATGGCTTTCACTTTATTCAAGTACTTATCATATTAACTCAACTGAGTTACGTTCCCGGGAACATATATGTGCTTCAGGCATCATACATCTTCTTACATGTTTTCGTGTATACATATTCTTACCATGCTATAATATAAGTTATAGACGCATTTCAAGAGAATATATTTTGTTGCTACCAAACAAGTACAACTTTAATACCCTTTTATCAATAGGTGTGTTGTGACACCGTATAAATCATTTAGTGCATTAGGTACCAATATTTTGTGACAAAACTTACTTTAGTTATTTTCACAAGTACCACCTAACACATATAATGCACTAATTTCATGTTTCATTAGACTTCGAGTCTAAATGTCTCAATTATATAGTGAGTTTAGCAATAGTCAATATAACTGTAACAGTATCATATTTTTTTAGACTTCATGTCTAAATTTCTCACCTTATACAATGAGCTTAGTTTACTCTTGATTACATCTTTTCTCTTTGTCCATTCATAAATATATGTCTATTCACTTAAAGACTTAAATCCTCATATTGCTTGCATCATATAGAGTTTTTCATTTGTATGCAATATTTCTTGTCGACAATCTCGTTTTCCTTTCTCGTTCCACACTTCCACCTTGTTCAAGATAATTGAGATCTCATTCTATTCATGAATATTAGCATGTAAATGTCTTCCAGACATTTGTAATATCTTTAACTTATTCATGAGATATGTTAGTCATCTACCTCTTCTGGAGGTGTTCATCTTGTAGACCATCATCAAATATTTATTATTTTAGATTTCAGATGGTGGAACTATTCGATATATAATAGTTTTTCAGGAACCTTCACTCTAACTTAAGTTTTACAACTGGTATACAATTTCATTATTATTTTGAGGTCAGAAATTTGTTTGGTAGTGAACTTCTGGTT
Organism: Echium plantagineum; assembly: GCA_003412495.2. Classification (NCBI taxonomy): domain Eukaryota; kingdom Viridiplantae; phylum Streptophyta; class Magnoliopsida; order Boraginales; family Boraginaceae; genus Echium; species Echium plantagineum. The sequence goes on along the minus strand of CM016561.1, from coordinate 32,004,535 downwards.
CATATTTATCCTTTGAACTTCTGGTTCATATTTACTCATTTTGAGTAGGGATGTTATCAGTTCGCTGCAAACCGAAAAAACCGACCGAACCGAAATTTTACCGATTTGGTTGGGAAAAAATCACACCGAACCGAAGAGGTGCGAAAGAATTCAAAACCGCCAAAAATTTTCGGTTTTCGGTTTAGTAAAAACCGAACCGACTATTTATATATATTGTTTAAAATATTTATATTTGTGATATTAACTTTATAGTTGTACTTAATTTTGATTTTTTTAAAAAAATATTATATCGTTTATATAATTTGTTAGATTAAACTTTAATATTGACCCAGTGGACCAAGTGTGAAGTGTCCAAGACCCACTTTAAAAATCCACTAGCCATTTATGTACAGTCCAACCTATACGATTTGTTTTTCTTATAATTTTTTTGTTTTGTATAATTAATTAGATATTGTCAAAATTATGTAACATATATATGAAAGTAAACAAAAACATCATATACAATTGAAAAATAAATTTGAAGAAAATATAAGTAAACCACTATTATATACAAAAATATAGAATTATTTAAAAAATTAACTAAAGGGAAGTTAAAAAAAGTAGAAGTTATTTTCAATTTGAACAAGTGTTAGTTGTTGATTGGTTATAGAAAATCATGGGGCTTCAAGAATAACTTCTATGTGACCTCTTCCCATATTATATATAGTGTACATGTTTTTTCAACTCTGCGCTTTTGTAGTTTCCATCTTGCTGCGTTCATGTGAAACAATCTAACAATTAACACCCTAACTTTCTATTTCTCAATATTGTTGTTAAATTAAATTAGAGTAAGTAGTGTTAAAATGGTATGCGAAATGACTAAATTACCCCTGTAAAAACTCAAAAAATCACATTTTATAAAAAAACACGAGAATGAGTCGTTTTGTACAAAATATCGAACGTTGGTGATCGAAAACATTCAAACTTGAACTAGAGTGATTGAACGCAGAATTTTAGCAAACGTTAGTGATCGATGGTGTCATTTGCCCTTCTATTTTCTTTTTGAACTTCCTGTGGATGTGTATACTTGATTTAACTTGAAATCTGTTGACTTTTTTTTTTGTTTTGTTTAAAAATCGAAAAACCGACCGAACCGATTTTGCCTCAAAACCGACATCAACCGAAAGAATTTTCAACTGACTTGGTTCGTGTAGTTAAAAAACTGATTGAATCGGTTTCACATAAAAAAATCGGGAAAAACCGACTGAACCGAGCCGATAACATCCCTAATTTTGAGGATAATATAATAAAAGGATATTTCAATATAATTTTTCAGGTGTATATTCTCTCCCCCTCAATGTTGAAAACATTGATACATTACAACGGAAAATTGCTATTTCCGAGTATATAGATGTCTATACCTTATAGGTATGATAAAACTTCGAATCGATCATCCATCGTGCATATTGTTGAAACTATACGATGCACGATTTAATTTCAAGTGTATTACATTTGGTTTCTGACCAAACTAACTATATAGGGAGTTGTATGATAGCTTTTCAGCTCGATGTGGAACATCTGTGACTGCACGTAGTATAACATTTCCCAACAATCAATCTACGGTGTATGCATGTACTACAACATGCCCCCTAACAATCAACTGGGAGTTTACAACATGTAGCTCACAAAACTCTTTAAACTAGATAAATAAATTGACTCTGCAATGAGCATTCAATTGAGTTTCATATTACTACTCTTCGTATCGTACCTGATCCGGGATGGTCTAACCGGTTATAATAAATAACAAAATTATCATAAATCTCAAACTTCAGGTTTGATATAGATATGAATATATTTCAAGTAATAATATATTAGCTCTTCGAAAGCATTCAATTGACATTGTTACATTATTTTCATATATTAGCTCTTCTGGAGCCTCCAATTGAAATTGCTCACGTAATAATTAACTCTTCAAGAGTCTTGACTTGACATTGCTGTACTACTGTCAAATATTAGCTCTTCTAGAAGCTTCAATACTGTCAAATACAACATATATAATTGGCACATATGTAACCAATTAATTTATCGATAAATCTCCCAGATTTAGGTATCACATTAATTTACCTATAAACCTTCAAGATTTAGGTATTTGATAATCGTCTCTGGACGGTGATATAATTATCACATTAATTTACAGATAAATCTTCGAGATTTAGGTATTTGGTAATTGTCTTCTGGACCGATTAGTTATAAGAACTTTGACATTGTTATCGAACGTACAAATGTATATATGAACTAAACAAAACTTATAAGTATAATAAAATTAATCGACATCAACATATATGAAATTAAATAATAAAAGTAATCGATACTGTTATAAAATGTATAAGTAAATTGTCTTGAGGACAAAAACAAATTGTCATCTGGACAAATAAAAACAAATTGTCTTCTGGACAAATAAAAACAAATTGTCTTCTCAACAAATATAAACAAATTGTCTTCTGGACAAATAAAATAAATTGTCTTTTGGAGAAATAAATACAAATTGTCTTTTGGACAAATAAAAATAAATTTTCTTCTAGACAAATAAATACAAATTGTTTTCTGGAAAAATAAAAACAAATTGTCTTCTAGACAAATATAACAAAACTTTAATTACAACATAAAATTGTCTTCTAGACAAATTGTCTTCCGGACAAATATAAATTGTTTTCTACAAATATGAACAAATTTATATTCTGGATAAATATAAATTGTTTTCTGTTGTCTTTTAGACAAATATAAATTGTCTTCTACAAATATAGACAAATTTATCTTCTGGATAAATATAAATTGTTTTCTGTTGTCTTCCAGACAAATATAAATTGTCTTCTACAAATATAGACAAATTTATCTTCTGGATAAATATAAATTGTTTTCTGTTGTCTTCCAGACAAATATAACTTGTCTTCTACAAATATAGACAAATTGTCTTCTGGATAAATATAAATTGTTTTCTGTTGTCTTCCAGACAAATATAACCTGTCTTCTACAAATATAGACAAATTTATCTTCTGGATAAATATAAATTGTTTTCTGTTGTCTTCAAGACAAATATAAATTGTCTTCTACAAATATAGACAAATTTATATTCTGAATAAATATAAATTATTTTCTGTTGTCTTCCAGACAAATATAAATTGTCTTCTGGACAAATATAATTAGGCATTTGTAAATAAACGAATTCAATAATATATGAACATTTGTATATAAAAAAATGGATAACATATGTAAATAAACAAATCCGATCGACAATATAAATAATAAACATATTCGGCAATATATCATGTAATAGAATGAAATAACTTTAATCAATATTTGATAAAGTTCAATATCATTCTAGTTATATAAAAATAAATTTGTTGAAGATAAAGTATACCTCAATTGGTTAGAGACTCGCGCTGATAACGTGTTATAGATGAAGTACAATATAGAGAATGAAACAAGATAGAGGGAGAAAGATTATGTTATTGCCTTCTTCAAGAATGTACAAAACAATGTATAGAGGTCATCTATTTATAGGCTACTACTATTACATCATACAATACCAAGAGACATAAATTTACATTGCTCATCAAAGTCACTAATTAAAGGACATCCATATTCATAACAATAATTTAATACATAGATTATGAGCGGACTTTAGCAAGCCATCATAACCCCTAATGTCAATACGGGTAATCCTAAATATTAATTTTTACTAGAATTAATATTATTTTGAACTTAACTTTAAATTAAGTAAATTGGTTGTACAATCTAATTGTTCAACGGGCATATTTATGAGATTTAATAATCTCATATTTCAAACACTTTAACTTGCCCTTGGACGATTACTTGAAATCTTTAATTTCCTTACGTAATTTCTAACAACCGAGCTCTGTAAGATAAATTTCACCAAACTCTTGCATTTGTTCTCTTCTTGGATGCTTGAATCAAATGTGATTCCCAGATAGTGGCTCTCAAAATCACCTTAGATTATCCAAGAGGCTAGAAATCTACCATTGTATCCGGTTGTACGAATCCCTCACGACGTGCAGGTCTTTCCACCACTACATTGGTAGTATGAAGAACATATGCCTTTTATATTCTTTCTATTACAGAAGACGTTTTGATAGGGTCACAACAGATTACTGCCGTAAAGTGAAAACCTACCTCGTAGGTCTAAGAATCGCTATTTAACATAAGTTCTATCAGAAACTACTTAGGATACAAATACATTATCTTCTAATTTCACATGGCGATCATGTCCAGTACTCATGGTTTGTAAGTAATTCAAAACCATATACCTATGTAATTGACTAGAGGCCATACTCTCTTCTTGATCCAAGAAATGTGATCAAGACAATCATTCACATACTAGTTATATCTGATGTGTTATTCTTATAATGAACATCTGATCATGGACTAGCTATCTTATTGTTCTCTAGGCTTGATAGAGGATTTCTTGTTTGGGTCGTCGACTCCAAAGGCCTTTCTAAAAAACTTTAAGTTGCTATGGAATAACATTCATTATAAATAGTAATGACAACATATATATACTATTATATATCTTTATCACAATAAATGATGAACTGAAACATATATTGATTTGAAAGCTAAATTCATATATTATTTCAAAATAATTGTCTTACAATCAAACATATGACTGTATGAAGAAACTAGCTCCCACTAAAACTAACACCACTCGAGCATCTCTTTAAGTCCTGTTCTAGACAAGTGCTTATCATACTTGTTCTGATGTAGCGATTTTGTTATCCATTATATTAGCATAGGTCGGAACCTTATATATTTTTACCTCCCCTCTATCAACTATATCATGAATAAAATGATATTTTCTGAGTACATGTTTGGACTTCCGATGTAATCTTGGTTCCTTAACTTGAGTTATAACACTAGTGTTAGCACATAACAACTTCAATGGGCCTTCAATGCTAGATACTATTCTAAGTTCACTCACAAACTTCTTTATCTAGCAAGCTTTCTTTGCAGCCTCAGAGGTTGCAATGGTACTCAGCTTCTGTTGAGTCTGCTATAGTGTCTTGTTTGCTACTGCACAAAGACACTGCACTATCGTTTAGACAGAATACATAACCAGATTGAGATCAAGAATCATCTCTATCGGTTTGGAAACTGGCATCAATGTATCCCTCTACTAGCACTCATTCTCTCCTCTGTAAATTAGGAACATATCTCTAGTCCTTCATAAGTACTTCAGTATGGCCTTTACAACTGTCCAGTGACTCTCACTTGAACATGATTGGTAACGGCTTGTTATACTCCGAGCATACGGTACGTCTATCCGTGTACATAGCAAGACATATATGATGGATCCTATAGCTGATGCATAAGGAACACCACTAATTCTTTTCTCTTCAGCCTCGTTTGTGGGACAATATGAACGGTTGAGAGTAATGTCATGTCTCATGGGGAGGTTTCCTTTCTTGAAATCATTCATTTTGAATATTTTTAACACTTTATCAATATAAGTGTTTTGGCTCAGTCCAATGAGCCTTCTAGATCTATCTCTATATATCCTAGATCTATTTCTATAGATATTGATTCCAAGAACATATTGAGCTTCTCCTAATTCCTTCATAGAGAAAGTTTTGCATAACCATGACTTGACTGATTCAAGCATGTGAATGACATTTTCTATGATTAGTATGTCATCTACATACAAGACTATAAATGCAATGTTTCTCCCACTAACCATCTTGTATATACAAGAATCTTCTTCGCTCTTAATGAAACCAAAATATTTGATTGCTTCATTGAAACGAAGATTCCAACTTCTCTAGCTTGCTTAAGTCAATAAATGGATCTTTGTAGCTTGCATACTTTCTTAGGTCCTTTAGGACATGTAAAACATGAGGTTGTGTCATGTGCACATCCTCTTCTAATTTCCCATTATGGAATGCAGTCTTTTCATCCATCTATCTGATTGCATAATCATAATAGGCAACTATGGCTAAGATAATCTGAATAGATTTAAACTTAACAATTAGAGAGAAGGTTTCATCATAATCAACTCCTTGAATTTGGTTTAAACCTTTGGCTACAAGTCTAGCCTTATATACATGGAAATTTCCATCTTTATCCAGTTTTTGTTTAAACACCCACTTACACTCAATAGGTCTATCACCTTCGTATAAGTCGATCAACGTCCAAACTTCGTTTCGGTACATTGAATCTATTTCGGATTTCATGGCTATGAGCCATTTATCAGCATCATGCGCTTTCATGGCTTCTTCATATGAAAAAGGCTCGTCATTCTCAATCAAGAATGATTTCCCATATCATATATCCGGTTCATGACAAGTTCTATCTGATCTCCTTAAAGTAGGTTGAGTCACAATTGACTCAATCACAGTTTCCCATGGGTCAAGTTGAATTTCCTTTATATAAGAGGGGTTCACCTCTTGAGGTGAATTGTCACGTTCTCAACATTGAGTTCCTCACTATATTGAACAATTTGTAGATTCTCACTTCTATTATATCTCTTAAATAAATAATCTTCCTTAAGAAAGAATGCCTCTCGTCCAATGAAAATCTTATTTTCATGCCTGAGATAGATGTAGTACCCTTTGGTTTTTCTAGGATAGCCTATGAAATAACACTTTTCAGATCTAGGTCCAAGTTTGTCCTTATTCAATTTCTTATGTAGGCTTCACAACCCAAAATTTTCAAGTGACCTATTATGGGACGGATCTCAAACCACATCTTATGTGGGGTCGTAGCTGTTGACTTAGTTGCACATTTATTTAGTGTGTACATAGCAATTTCTAATACGTATTCCCAAAAAACTAACAGGTAGTTCAGATGTGGTCATCATGGATCGAACCATGTCTAACAAAGTTCGATTCCTTCTTTCAAAACATTCCATTATTCTGAGGTGTTCCAGAAGGAGAAAGTTGTGATACTATACCACATTCGTTAGATGTGCTTCGAACTCATGGCTTAAGTATTCTCTACCTCAATCAGATCGGAGAATCTTAACTTTCTTATTGAGTTGGTTCTCAACTTCCCTTGAAACTCATTGAACTTTTCAAAAGCCTCGCTTTTATGCATCAGTAGATATATGTAACCAAATATACTGAGGTTATTAGTGAAAGTGATGAAGTATGGGTAACCTCCTCTAGCAGGAGTCTTCATTGGACTACATACATCGGAATGTATGATTCCTCATAAATCATTTGCTCTCTCACTTGTTCCACTAAAAGGTGACTTGGTCATCTTGCCCAACAACCCCAAAATTAAATATATACAGCAACGGAGCCATCATAGTAGTTTTGGAATCCTCCGATGATTCACATTGGTCATATGGTCCAAAATCAAAATTTTGTCAAGATTCCATCGGAATGGAGCTTTTTGTTGCATTTATCACTTATGTGACCAAGTCTGCAGTTCCATAGATAAGAAGGATTTAAGTCATTTGACTTGTTCCTCTGTGTACTAATGTTGTAAGTCTCAATGTTCATGTCTAAAACATAGAGACCATTCTAAACTGTTGTGCCATAAATCGTATCTTGTTGAGAAATGAAACAACCACTTTCATTAATTGAGAAGTCATAACCATCTGAACTCAGTTGTGAAACTGAAATGATGTTTCGACTTAGAGGAGGTATGCTATAGACATTGTTTAACGTTAATACCATTCCTGATGGTAAACTTAAACTAATCGATCCTACAACAATATCTCCAACTATGGCACCATTGCCTACTCGTAGGTTTATTTAATCTCTTATCAACTTTCTTCTATTCTAAATGTCTTTCACATTTCGACAAATGTGAGAGCCACATTCGGTCTCAAGCACCCATGTGCCACAATGTAATTAAGCCACTGACACAACATTAGGTTGGACGGGTTATTCGGGTCAGACGTCATTAAATTTAATAATTTTAACATATATACAAAATAACTTAGAAACTAGAACAACTAAAAACATAATAATTTTATTTGACTTACAATAAATTGAACAATATTAAGATAATAAAAATTGTGTAAAGTCTATTGGCAACTCATTTAAGAATCGAATTACACGAAGTAAAATATCAAAACTAAAAATATTATAAGATTGTCGTGGTTGTATCATATTTTCGATCGACGACATGTTAAGGAAAAAGATCGGTTAGACTAATATGTGTGTAACTTAGATAAGACTAATATGTATACAACTTAAATAACATGGAGTAAGTATATTAATTGTATGTAACAAAAACTTACTAATTAATAACTAATTAATCAGATATCATGTTGACATCGGTGGGATCATTTTTCTTTCTTTCGAAATCTAAGATATTTACACATAAAAAAATAAGTAATAAAAATAAAATAATTATGATAAACAAAAAAGAGTAATATTATAATGACATACAAACTAAAATTATAAATTCATGAAACTAATCTTGAGCAATGTCTTCAAACTTCTCGATATCTTTCAATGCATCTTTAAGGCAAAAAATTTGGTTTCCAAACCAATTTTGTGTAGACATTAGGTTAGAAAATTAAGGTGGACTTATTGTAGTATCTAACTATATCGACTATTGGTTTTGGGTGTATAGTTTTTATAAATAAGTGTAAAAATTGTAAGCATAATATTATAAATTTGTATTAAAATGTATATATATTCGGGTTGGGTCGGGTTTCTTCAGGTTTCAATCATGTTAACCCAAACCCAACCCAACTTTTTTGGATTTTTTACTACTTAACCGAAACACGACCCATCGACCCAACTACCCCATATATTCGGGTTGGGTTGGGCTGGGGCGGGTTGGGTAATTTCTCATTAATGATGATTATCATAACTCTTGGCATTACTAAAAGTTCATTAAGACTGTATTAGTAACCTCTTTTACCAAACGGGCCCAAGTCCAGACACCGTGGAAATTGATGAATGCATTTCGTTAGTAGCTTAAAAGAGTTTTTAACCATAAATTTAATATATTTTATTGAGATATAAAGTTAATGTGGCTAGAATGCATCATTTTCCGTAATTATTAATGAAGTTGGAGTTTATGAAAATTTAATTGCTATATTCGATATTTTTATACGTAAGACTGTAATAGTTGATTTGTAGTTGAGAATTATTTGTTCAGGATTTAGTTACAAGTGTGAGCCCAAGCCAACTTATGATTCAAGTTCAAAATGCAGTCGAGCTGGAACTTTAATTAACGAACAACTGAATTCTGAAAGCAAAAAGAATTATGGGCCAAATTCTAAGGAAATAAAAGATATGGGCCGCCAACTTGGAAGTTGTGGGCTTTGAGTGACCTAGAGTTGCTGTTGCACGCCCAAAAAGTCAAAAAGAAAGAAGAAAAAGTTGGCAGCAACGTAATACTTGTCACTTCACCGTTTCAAATCGCTTCAGTTTTCTCAATTGGTTTTCATTCTGCTCATTTTTAATTCAAGAATAATTACTAGACACCATGAGTAATCGAGAGTTTGGTAATACTCTATTGATTTAATTATTAATTCATTTGAATTAATTGATGTATAGGCTTTATGTGAGCAATTCTGCTTAATTTGTAGATAAGGACATTGTACGGTGAAATCGAAGTTGCTAGTAATCTTAATATCGATAAAAAGCTAGTACTTTTATCGTTTTCTTTATTTTGCATCTCCCTAAATATATTTTATTTTCATTTTCATTTTTATCAGTAGATTACAATAATTAAATTAGATAGCATTTCCCTGTTGGTTCGACCCTTTCTCTTTGCAACTATACTCGATTACGACTCGTGCACTTGCGAGGTTTACACATACAAAATTTATTCATCAAGTCGTTGGCGCCGTTGTCGCCAGGGATTTGTTTTATTAGATTCAGTTAGAAGTAATTTATTTTTGTTTCTGTTTACATCACTATTTACATTTAGGTTTAGGTGCTCTCTAATATTTTTGCTAGTCCTTTCATTGTTTTATGCTTGGTCCTCGTTACCCCTACTTGGCACATGCAAACGACGATATTAATCAGCTTGAAAGAGTCTTACGACGAGCTAACACCCCTACTCAAGGTAACATGGCTCGTTTGATGAGAGATTGCACACTTCCTAGTGTCGATGTTTGTCCCTCGTGAATCGTTCTGAATGATGTAGCAAGATATTATGAGCTGAAAAGCAGTCACTTCAGTAGGGCACATGTTAAGCATTAAATATAGAAACAAAATTCAACCTTCGCCTAGATTCACCTCATCCAAACACACCATTAAAGAATTCTCCTTTCCTTGATTCACCTCAATCCAAACACACCATAAATAAAATCGGAGCTTGGAAATCTACATTATGGTATTGGTGAAAGAGATGAGATATTAAACAATTATTTTCTAAGAAAATATTAATCCAATTTATTACCTTTAGAAAATAGACACGAACAAGACATGGAACCAGTAGGAATATAGTAGTAAATGTTCAGCCTTCACTTTTTCTGCCTTGCAATTTTCTTTTGAGCTTAAAACATCAATGATGTAATGTTGGAAAAATATTCTTAAAGTTGTTTCCAAATCTATGGAGATTTTTGGTTCAAATCGATTCAACTGTTCTCGACTCAAGGATAGAGCTAGCCCCAAGATTATTTAATGATATTTAGTTTTTGACCCCTAAAGCCTACTGGCAACTTTTTTAGTATGATTCAGTTTTCAACCCCTGCATTTTCAATCGTACTACTAAGAATACATTATTTTATACTCCCTTTCATTTTAAGTTATCATTATAAACATTTAGGTCAAAACGACAACTAATGAAACGGAGTTACAAAAGAAAGTAACAATTTACAGACGAAAGTAATCACCTCAATGCGATTATGAATAACCAATTTCATTTTTTGTTAGACATAATAACAATAGTTATGTGTTTTTTTTGTTTATAACTAATAATGTAAAACGAAACATATTTTCAGCCCATTTTGTCAGAGATCATATTTTGGACCATGTAACATATATTCGGCATGTTTCAACCCGGACACACTTTTTTCGACCCGGACCATATTTTCGACCCGAACCATAACTGTTTAGCCCTCGAAACATATTTTGGCCAATTTCGACCAGGAACCGCATTTTCGATCATTTTCTACCCCGAACCATATTTCCGGCCCGCTTTGACCCGGCGTCCGTTTCAACCGGGAAAATGTTTTAGCTCTGTCTCGACCCCGGAACATATCTTGGGCTCACGGAGACCCGGGACTATTTTTCAGTCCCTTTCAACCCTGGTCCATATTTCCAGCCCCTTTCTATAAGGGAACATTTTTTCGAACCCGAACCATTTTTAGGCCGTTTCGACCCGGGATTACATTTGCCCCGTTTCGACCCAGGACTATATTTTCGGCGCACATCTACCCAAGATATAGTTCGACCTATCGTTGCAATCCGGGAGCATATTTTCGGACCGAAAAGTGTTAGGAAAGATTCTTAAATTTAAAAAAACTGACAATCTTTTAAAGACAAAGGGTGTATAAGACAGGCTTCGGTGAAGGATCTTCTAAAGATCTGCCTTTGGATTAGATAAACATGGAATTGCCTGGTATGTGAACACAAGCCAGCTAAATTATACGACAGCAGCAACAGTGACAGAATACTGAAGAAACTGAAGAAGTAGGCTTAACCATGTCTATGGTCGAAATGAGCTGTGGTCAAACAAAGTCAATTGGATGATTGGAAACTAGCCGATAGAGTTTACTGAAATTAGGGATTAGATATTTATCTTTATCCAATTGTATTCATTTTTATTTTCCTAAGTAGGATAGGATTAGTAAGTGTGTGGTGGCCTTTCCTGATTGGTTCATCTTTGTCTATAAAAGGGACCCACATTATCCATTGTATTGTTCAAGTCTTCAGTTTATCTAAAATTCAATAATAAACTTTGTTCATTTTTCTCCTTCTTGCTTTGTTCTTGATTTCGATTAAGTTTTCATTCTTTCTTCATTCAAAAATTCTTAGATGGTATTAGAGCTCAGATCTTAAATCGATCGAAATTCTAACATATCCAAAAAGAATCCTACAAGATCAAAACGAAGATCATAAAAGAAATGAGTGAAGCAAATAAGAATCCAGTGTTGGAATATCCCGGGGTTGCAAGACACAATGAACTACGATAGTTCATATGTCTAGAAAACCCTAATTCGTTGATCGTTAGAACTTACACAATAGAACTAGCTCATAGAAGTATATGTTTAAAGATAGTGTGAATATGCTACAACTGACATAATCAAAGAGTGTGGCTACAAAGATATACCTTTGAAGCGTGAGCGGGAGCGATATGATCTTCAAGTGCTTATCCCCACACCTTGCTCCTTGCTTTCTTCTTGAAGAAATTTCTATCACCAAGGTGATATGGAACTACTATGAAATAGTCCACACCAATACCTTAGATAGCAATAAGACACACTTGAACTAGTGTGTGTTATTGAGGAGTGTGTAGTCTAACTACTATAGCAAACTATAGAACAATTTCTATACTCTAACACTTAGAGTTTTGCTAGAGGGTTTGAAGATGAAGTGTGTGTGTGTTTGTTTGTGTTCTCTAACAAGAGTTGTGTGATACTTAGCTTGATACTCTACCCATTCTATATCATCTTATGATATAGAATGGATGATGAAACACATTATACACTAAACAAACACATTAACCATCCATATGGTTAATGCCTCTTGGTCCATGGAAGATTCTCTTACAAGAGTTCTTCCCAAGTCTTACAAAGCCTTCCCAAGGCATAAAGTAGCCACCAAGATGTCAACCATTCATGATGATGGAATTTAATTAATTAATTAAATCATATCTTATTTAATTAATTCATTAATTAATTAAATCATTTCAATAAATGATAATATATATATATCTCACATATATATATATATACATAAACCCCAAATGGTGTGTCCGAAACCAATTCCAACATCAATTTCCAACATCCAGAGGATGAAACTTCTGGGGCAGGAGGAGCATGCGGGTCTGGTGGAGGAGGACCACCGGAGATACCATCGGACAATCCTCTTTATCTCCACAGCTCCGACCACTCTAGTTTGTTACTGGTGGCAGATCCACTGACAACCAATCATTACAATTCTTGGTGTAGAGGCATGACCATTGCATTAGAGGCAAGGGGCAAATTTGGATTCCTCAATGGAGAGATTCCAATTCCAGCAGAAGATGATCTAACCTACAAGCAATGGAGGAAAGTAAACTCAACACTAGTATCTTGGATCCTAAATTCTATTTCATGAGAGTTGAGCCATGGATATCCTTATACCAAGATTTCTGGAAAGTTGTGGGCTAATGATGCTAAAAGATGTGGGAAGACTAATGCCCCTAAGATCTATGAATTGAAGAGAAGCATCTCATATGCAAAACAATATAGAGATTCAGTTGTTGTGTATTACAACAAATTAACAGGTCTATGGGATGAATTAGGCAACATAAAGCCAGAGCTGTTAGTGATATGGTCATGCAATTTCTGATGGGCCTAAATGAAGAATATGATGCCATCAGGCACCAGATTTTTCTAATAGAACCTTTTCCTTTACTCTCCAAGGCATATGTGATGATAGGTCTGGTTGAAGGTACAAATGCCATTCAACGCCTCTCCCTTAATTCCAATAATAACTCAGAAATGCAAGCAAAGGCATTAGTGCAGTTCAAGAACAATGCTGGGGTTCAAATTCATATCAGAATGGTGGACAATATTGAAAGAATGGTGATATGGTAAATAACCAGAATAACTGGTATGGAAATAACCTGAGTAATCAGAATTCTGGGAACTTCTCTCCAAGAAATGGGAATTATGCCAACAGAAACAATGTCAGAAATGAGAATGGAAGAGTTGATAGGAGCATGATGAGATGTGTACACTGTGGAAAACAAGGGCACCTCAGATCAGGATGCTTCAAACTAATAGGATAACCAAATCAGTATCAAAACCAGAAAGGGAAATTTAAGGCAAATAATGCCATTCAACAGGACAGAATAGATACTCTTGTGTGCCTAAACTATGATCCATGTAGAGATGGGAAAAGCAGCAACTATCAGTGTGCATACAATGGAGATGACCATAAGAATGCTGAAAGACAGCTGAAGTATAGATGTTGTACTTAAAGATTGCCTATATGGAGGTGATCAGGACAATAATGCTAGAGTGAATACTGTCAACTATACTGACTTCGCAGGTACTTTACATATACATTGTTTTAATGCTTTCTTTGTGGACAATAACATGACCTTGATTGTTGACACTGGTGCATCCACTCATATGAGTGAGCACCTAAAACTGTTTGAAGCATTCTAGCAAACAAAAACTATGACTCCAATTCAATTTCCTATAATAGCATTGAAATGGTTACCTCAAGTGGTACAATCTTACTAAGTGAAGATGTTGTACTTAAAGATTGCCTATATGTTGAGTCTTTTAAACAGAATCTGTTATCTATCAGTAAACTAATGCAAACCTCTGATGTTAAGTTTGGTTTTTATCCTAAGTATTGCTTAATACAGGTTTCTAAGGATCTAAGAGTTTCTACTGTTGCTAAGGAAATCAAAGGGTTGTACATTTTGAATTCAGATTCGTTCATCAAATGATATGTTAGATAGTTATAGTTTTACTACTAGAATAAATAGTGCTTCTAGGTCTCAGTTGGATAGTTCAAATAAGAAAGATAGGACAGTTCTTTGGCACTATAGGTTAGGTCATGTACTATGTGCTGTTTTCAAGTATGTTACCCAATTACAAAATCTTTGTACTGAATTACAGCAACACTGTATGGTGTGCCCTTTGGCAAAATAACAGAGGTTGACTTTTCATGTTAGTGAATTTATTACCACTAAGCTTTTTTAATTGCTGCATATAGACTTGTGGGGTCCTTACAAAGTGCATGCCTACTAAATCTGGTGCTAAGTACTTTTTTATTATAGTAGAGGACCATAGCAGAAGCATATGGATCTATCTACTCTCATCTAAAGATCAAACCTATGCTGTTTTTAAATGTTTCTTGGCCATGATTAATAATCAATTTAATAAAACTGTTAAAGTGGTAAGATGTGATATTGGGACAAAATTTATGAATGTTAAGATGTTTGATTATTTCTCACAATATGTTATAATACACCAAAGGACATGTGCACATACGCCCCAACAAGACGGGACAGTTGAGAGGAAACATCAACATATCTTGCAAATTGCAAGATCATTGCTGTTTCAACCTAATGTGCCATCCAAATTCTGGGGGAAAATTGTTCTAACAGCTACCTATTTAATGAATAGGCTGCCCTTCTATGATCTGGGATGGAAATCACCCTATGAAATCTTGACAGGGAAACCTCCTAAGATAGAACATAACATGACTTTTGGGTGTTTATGCTTTTATTACTAATGTTATGCCACACAAGGATAAATTAGAATCAAGGGGGCATGCTGCCATTTTCATAAGTTACCCACATGCTCAGAAAGCCTACAAGGTTTGGGACTTGAGAGAAGGCAAGATAGTGATCACTAGAGATGTCATTTCTCATGAGGTTGTTTTTCCTTACAAACATAGTCTGGACACTATACTTTTTAAATAACTTAAGTTGAACCAGAATTGGATTGATAATTTTGATGATCATAAAGATGATCACATAAGGGACAACATACAGATTGAATCTGAAATGAAGATCCTAATAATAATGGTACACTTGATAGTTCCATAGATATAATTACTAATCAACATTCTGGTGATCAAGAAAATGTTCCATTGAAAAATATCAGCCAGGAGTATAGTAGTGTGGACATAAGACATTCAGTTAGGAATAAGAGGCAGCCTAGCTATCTAGAAGACTACTATGTTATTATACCTACCAGGATGCTTACAAAGCATTCTATTGAGTGAATTGCACAAATAGTCCCTAATAGTGTCACCAAGTTGCAATTTAGTCCCCAACAGTGGCACATTTGCAGTTTAGTCTCCGAAAGTGGTCAAAAAGTTGCAAATTAGTCCACGCGTTAAATATTCCGTTAACTTTTAACACCAACACGCCATGAGAGGTCAAATTTGGACCAAAAACTGAATTTTTAGACTTAAACTCATTTTTGGTGTCTTATGAAAATTCATTATGAAGCTGAAATGCAAAACTTTATTAATTTCTAACACAAAAAATGAGTTTATATCTTCAAAAAATAATTTTTTTTGTCTCAAATGTAATCTCTCATCGCGTGTTAATGTTAAAAGTTAACGGAATAGTTAACGTGGGGACTAATCTGCAACTTTTGACCACTTTTGGGGACTAAACTGCAACGGTGCCACTATTGAGGACTAAACTGCAACTTGATTACACTATTGGGGACCATTTATGCAATTCACGCCATTCTATACTAGTGGACATAGGGCTTTTCTGTCTAATATACACAGGATATAGGAGCCACATACCTTCAAGAAAGCCAACTTGCATCTAGCATGGATAGAAGAAATGGGAGTAGAGATTGCATCACTGGAAAAGAATGAGACATGGGAATTAGTACTATTGCCAAAACATCAACATCCCATTGGAGATAAAGTGCAAGCCTAATGGAGAAGTAGATAAATATAAAGCAAGGCTACTAGTAAAAGGGTACAATCAAATTGAAGGTGTGGACTATTTTGATAGTTTTAGTTTGTGGCCAAGCCAGTAACAATAAGGATGATTCTGGCAATCTCAGCAGCAAAAGGATGGGTTTTACACATTGTTGAACATTAACAATGCATTTATACATGGGCATTTAAAGGAAACTATTTACATGTTCCCCCCTGAAGGGTATGAAAAGGCTACTAGTGGACAAGTATGCAGACTTAAGAGAAACATCTATGGATTAAAGCAAGCAAGTAGAGAATGAAATTTGGAGTTCAAAGGGAGTGTTTCCAGCTATGGATTTCATCCGTCACCACATGACCACTATCTCTTTGTGCTAAATAAACAAAGCAGTTTTATTGCACTAGTTGTGTATGTTGATGACATTCTTTTAGCCAGCAATTTAGAACAGGAGATACACAAGGTTAAAGAGTTTCTAGACAAGAAATTCACTATAAAAGACTTGGGAATGACCAAATTTTTTTAGGTATTGAAATCTCAAGAGATGCTACTGGGATATTTATAATTCGGTACAAATATATTAGATATCTTCTCAAGGACTTAAATTTGGAAAATGCAAAAGGGTCTGTAACTCCTTTAGCAGTGGATGGGGACCAGATGATGATGGCTCACCTCCTTTTATAAATCCTAGTGCTTATAGAAGGCTGGTGGGTAGACTATTCTATCTCAATTTTACAAGATCCGATATCACCTACTCAGTCAATACCCTTAGCCAACATATGCAGATTCCTAGTCAAAGTCATTGGAATGCAGCAATTCACATAAGGTCCATCACAGGCTATTGCATATTAATTGGTGATTCCGTTGTTTCATGGAAATCAATGAAACATGGGACAATATCACGCTCTTCGGCAGAGGCCGAGTATCGGAGTGCTGCAAACACTGTCTGTGAGCTCAAGTGGATGTCAATTATCTATCAGGATTTAGGATTACCTTTCCTCCAGCCGGTTGATCCTTGGAGTGATAATCAATCCGCGATCTATATTATTGAAAATCCGGTCTTCCACTAGAGGACCAAACACATAGAGTTGGGCTGTCATCTTGTCCGAGATCATTACAAAAGTGTATTTATCAAGCCATATCACATAACCTTTAAATATCAATTGGCTGACTTGTTTACGAAAGGGCTTACAGAGGAGGTTCATCGGCAGTCACTGATCAAGATGAATTCCATTTCACGAAGTACATCTTGAGGGGGGATGACAGAATACTGAAGAAACTGAAGAACTGGGCTTAAGCATGTTTATGGTCGAAGTGAGCTGTGGTCAAACAAGGTCAATTAGCTGATTGGAAGCTAGTTGTTAGACTTTGCTGAAATCAGGGATTAGATATTTATCTTTATCCAACTGTATTCATTTTTATTTTTCTAAGTAGGATAGGATTAGTAAGTGTGTGGTGGGCGGTGGCCTTTCCTGATTGGTTCATCTTTATATATAAAAGGGACCCACGTTATTCATTGTATGGTTCAATTCTTCAGTTTACCTAAAGTTTAATAATAATTTGGTCATGTTTCTCCTTCTTGCTTCGTTCTTGATTTTGACTAAATTTTCATTCTTTCTTCATTCAAGAATTCTTAGAAACTATAAATGAAGGCTGATACAAGTAGTTAGAGAGTTAGTTAGGATTCAGTTAGGTTAGTTATGCTTTCGGTTTGTTTGTTGCTGAGGTGTGCACCTCATGTATCTATATATATATCCTGTACACATAGATACAATTCAATCAATAGAAAATGTGGTCACACAACACAACTCTCTCTCATCTAATATCCTCTCTAAAACAGAAAATATCTACCATCTCATCTTATACATTCTAGAAGCTTCCTTCATCCTCCATTGATATAGCTTCAAGCTTTAGAAGCTTAATGTCAAACAACATGGTATCAGAGTGGGTTGATGATCAACCTCATCACAACGATGATCAACAACCAAATCAATATGAGTTTGTGCAAGAGATTCGAGGTCAAAATTAAACTGGTTTTGCTTCAACAATGGAGAATCATACTGTTTTTCTCCATTCTGATCCAATGGAGCTTCATCACTCAGATCATCCGAGCTATGTACTAAGCACACGTTTGCTGAATGCAAACAATTACTATCAATGGAGAAGGTCTGTTGAGATTTTCTTATTAGGTAAGAACAAAATCGGATTCATCAATGGTGCTTGTTCTCGGCCAAATGATCCAACTGCAGCATTACAGTGGGATAGGTGCAACGGAATGGTGATCTCATGGTTGTTGCACTAAGTTGAGAAGGAGATTGCGGAAAGCATCATGTATTGTTCTACTGCAGAGAAGATGTGGACTCAGCTGAAGAGCAGGTATTCACAAACCAATAATGCTCGAAATTTTCAGTTGCAAAGAGAGTTAGCTCTCAATTCCCAAGGGAATCGAACAATTTCTGCTTATTTTGCACATTTGCAAAAGCTATGCGATGAGTACTTCAATTCTATTGAGCTGCCTGAGAATTCTGTAATAGCTGTGCAACAATTCCCCCAAACTCAGCAGATAATGCAATTTCTGATGGGCTTAAATGATTGCTATTCAGTTGTTATACGCCATGTGTTGATGTTGAATACATTCCCAAATCTGGATACTGTTATGCAAATTCTGCTTCAGGATGAAAAACAAAGAGATATGTGCACCACCTCATGTACTGAATGAGGCTACAGCTATGTATGCTAATAGGCCACCTAACACAAACTACTTTAATCAAAGAGGCAGAGGTTTCTATCCAAGAGGTCGTCGTATAAGGAACACAACATACTTCTATGATTACTGTAAAGTAGCTGGACATTCTATTCAAAGGTGTTACAAGGCCAATGGCAAGAAGATAGCTGCTAATGTGGGAGAGAAGATTCTGACTGATGAGCAATTCAACAAGCTAGTGACATTGCTTGACAAAACTTCTCTTTCTAAGGATGATAACTCAGCTGGAACTTCTCAAGCTCTCATGGCAGGTAATGCATCTCCTTCTAAAGGTAATGTTATCTCACATAGATGGATCATAGATTGTGGGGCAACTGATCATATATCACCACATTTATCACTGTTTCAGTCATATAAAGCTATGCAGCCTCCTTTGTCTATTATCATTCCAGATGGAAGTAAAGTTCCTATCACACATATTGAAACTGTTTGCATTTCTGACAACGTTGTGCTGCATAATGTCCTTCACATTCCCACATTTCATTATAACATGTTATCTGTTCAAAAACTTGCCTCTGATTTTCAATCTCAAATTGTGTTTACTCATAAGTCATGCATCTTACAGGGGCATTCACAGAGGGCACCTTTGGTGCTTGCTGAAAGTTTCAATGACCTTTACTTCCTTGACTCACTTAATCTGATAGATATGCAGCCTGAGAGTAAGTCTGTAGTTAGTTCTCTTTCTGATAAACAGCATGTTGAATCTTCCTATAATTTCTTAGCCTCTAGCACAATTAATAATGATAGTTCTGATGTATATAACTCCAATAAGGGCAAGGCTAGTTCTGTAGCTGAATCATTGTTGTGGCACTGTAGACCAGGTCACTTGCCACTGGATCAGTTTGTTCATATTGCTAACATTCCAGTTGTTTCTTCCAAAAAGACAGGTGTTATCTGTCAAATATGTCCCCAGGCAAGATAGTGCAAGAATACTTTTCACTCTAGTGCTTCCAAAACTGTTTTACCTTTTGATCTTTTGCACATTGATACTTGGGGTCCTTACAAAGATAGTACTTATAATGGCTTCAAATACTTTCTCACTATAGTAGATGATCATACTAGGATGACTTGGACACATTTAATGCCATCTAAATCAAATGCTTTTCACATTCTAAAGTCTTTTGTTCAATTTGTTAAAACTCAGTTTCATGCTTCTGTCAAGGCCATTAGGTCAGACAATGCAGCTGAATTTGCTGGTGTTACTGCCTTAAAATACTATGCTGATAATGGAATTTTACATCAAGTTAGTTGTGTGCACACACCTCAACAAAATGGCATTGTTAAGAGAAAACATAGGCATCTTTTAGAGACTTCTAGAGCTCTCCTTTTTCAATCCAAACTGCCTATTGAGTTTTGGGGAGATTGCTTACTTACATCTACTTACTTAATAAATAGATTTCCACTCTCCTGTTTGAAAAACAAAACTCCATTTGAAATGTTGTTTCATAAACTTCCTGTGTATGATCATTTGAAAGCTTTTGGATGCTTAGCTTATGCTGCCACTATTAAACAAGGTAGAGCCAAATTTGAACCAAAGTCCAATCCTTGTGTTTTTATAGGTTATCCTTTTAATAAAAAGGCTTATAAACTTTACAATCTTACTACTAAAACTGTGTTTTACTCTAGGGATGTTAAATTTCATGAAACATCCTTTCCTTATCACTCCAAGTGTCTACCCAGTGAGAGTATGCTGCCTGTGTTGTCTCAGGATTTCCATACTGCTATTTACTATCCTAATTCAGGTATTGCTCAACACTCTGACATAGTTAATGATCATTGGTTAGCATCTGATACATCACCTATAATAGACACTAGGACTTCCAATGACCATTCTGTTCTGTTAACAGTCATAATAATAATAATGCTCCTAGTGATCATAATAATAGCTCAGGTTCTGTCTCATCTTCTGAGCATGTTGTTGATAGTGGATCTCAGCCTGCTAGTTTAGTCAAAAGGTCCAATAGACTCACTCATAAGCCTGCACATTTGAAAGATTATGTCTGTTTTCATGTTCAAGTTCCTTTTCAACCTCATGCTTTTAATTCCATGTCTAGTTTCCCTTTTGTTGCTTCTGTGTCTACTCTTGTTGAGCCTACCACCTATAAAGTTGCATCTAGAGATCCTCTATGGGTTGCAGCCATGAACAAAGAAGTTGATGCCTTGCTTGCTAATGGCACTTGGGAGTACACTGTTTTGCCACCTAACAAAAGAGTTGTTTCAAGTAAATGGATCTACAAGATTAAGCTCAAAAGTGATGGTTCCATTGAGAGATATAAAGCGCGCCTAGTAGCCAAAGGATTCACACAAGAATATGGTGTGGACTACAATGAAACTTTCTCCTCTGTGGTCAAGATGGCTACTGTGAGGAGTATCCTAGTTGTGGCTGTTTTCAATAAATGGCATATCTCACAATTAGATGTCAATACTGCATTTCTCCATAGAGATTTGCATGAGGATGTATACATGTGTGTTCCAGAAGGTATTGAGGCACCTCAAGGCACTGTTTGC
Source organism: Echium plantagineum (assembly GCA_003412495.2). Classification (NCBI taxonomy): domain Eukaryota; kingdom Viridiplantae; phylum Streptophyta; class Magnoliopsida; order Boraginales; family Boraginaceae; genus Echium; species Echium plantagineum. The sequence continues at coordinate 31,982,724 of CM016561.1, read as the reverse complement.
AAGCTTCGAAAGTCCCTATATGGCCTCAAACAAGCCTCTCGGCAATGGTTTGAGAAGCTGAGTGAATCTCTGGTCAAGCAAGGTTACAAGCAGAGTAAGAATAATTATTTATTGTACACAAAGAATGGGCCTGCAAGCAATGTTATCCTTGGCATCTATGTAGATGACATAATAGTTACAGGCTCTGATGTTGCTACTACAGATCAGTTAAAGAAAACTTTACACACTCAATTCAGCATCAAGGACTTAGGGGCTTTACATTACTTTCTTGGCTTTGAAGTTGGTCAAATTAATGGGTGCTATACAATGTCTCAGTGCAAGTTTACAAATGAATTGATAAGGGATAGTGGCATCTTGTCTTCTGACCATCTTCTTAAGCAACCAGCAACTCCTCTTCCTCTCCAGTTGAAGCTTAATCCAGATGATGGTGATTTGTTAACACAACCTGAGTATTATCGATCCATGGTCGGGAAGCTCAATTTCCTTACTAACACCCGACCAGGCTTGGCTTTCTCAGTTCAGATTTTGAGTTAGTATATGCAAAAGCCCAGAGAGCCACATTTGAAAGCTCTACATCACTTGCTTTCTTATGTTCATTTTGCTCCATGTAAGGGTCTTGTTCTTGAAGGCTCGAACAAGCTTCTTTTGCAAGCCTTTTCGGACTCTGATTGGGCGGCATGCTCCACCACCAGACGATCGGTTACTGGCTATGTCATCAAGTTGGGTGCCACACCTATCTCTTGGAAAAGTAAGAAGCAATCAACCATTTCTCGAAGTTCTGCCGAAGCAGAGTATAGAGCCATGGCTCATGCAGCTGCGGAGGTTACTTGGTTGGTTCGTCTACTGGGAGATCTTGGCCTCACAGACCTCTCTCCGGTCACTTTGCACTGTGACAACACCTCGGCATATCATATTGCTAGAAATCCAGTCTTCCACGAGCGTACAAAACACATCGACATTGATTGTCATTTCACTCGGGAGAAGGTTTTGGATGGTTTGCTAGCTTTGAATCACTTGCCTACAGCTGATCAACTGGCCGATATACTAACCAAGATATTGCGTGCTCCTCAACACGAACTCTTACTCTCCAAGCTTGGTCTTGTGCCATGTTCAATAGGTCCAAGCTTGCGGGGGGGTGAAGGCTGATACAAATAGTTAGAGAGTTAGTTAGGAGTCAGTTAGGTTAGTTATGCTTTCGGTTAGTTTGTTGCTGAGGTGTGCACCTCATGTATCTATATATATCCTGTACACATAGATACAATTCAATCAATAGAAAATGTGGTCACACAACACAACTCTCTCTCATCTAATATCCTCTCTAAAACAGAAAATATCTACCATCTCATCTTATACATTCTAGAAGCTTCCTTCATCCTCCATTGATGTAGCTTCAAGCTTTAGAAGCTTAATGTCAAACAACAGTAAAGCAATTGGAAGAGCAAATATATATATTTCTTCTAAATCTCAACATTATTAATACACAAACTAAAGAAACAAAAGACATTATTACCAATTTGCTTAGCCATAAATAAACAAACACCTTTATTATCCACATTGTGAGTGGAATAAGACCTTGTTGATTATATTATTTAAGACGATACCTAAGATAAGTGTTTATAATCTGTTGCTATTATTTGTAGCGTCTTAAACTTTAATATACTTTTTTGCATATTGGAATTCAACCAAAGGTGACGAAAATATTGAAGGCTTATTTTCATTTTGCACCCTCAACTATCGACGAATTTTCAAATTGCACCCTAATACTTTCCTAAGCCTCAAATTGCACCCTATATTATGTTTTTTTTCATTTTGCACCCTAAAACGCAATATTACCCCCTAAACTAATGTTCATAAAAGGGCAAACTTGAAATAACACAATTATTAGTTTTTTGGGGCATTTTTATAATTTTTTGGGGCACTTTATAAATAATAATTAAACATGTGGATCTATTTATAATAAAAACAAAATGATTAATAAAATAAATAAATACCACACCCACCCCACCCCCACCCCCACCCCCACCCCCATCTTTCTTCTCTTTCTGAACCATACACAAACAACACCTACTACAATGGAAACAACCACAGAAAAACCTCCAATTACAAGACTAATTATCAACGTAATTGAAGCAAATCCTTACTTTTCTAACATCGACTGCATCGCCAAACAATTGATTAGGTCAAACAATATTCTGCATATAATGATGGATCTCCATGATATGCCAAAATAAAAAGCAAAAAGTAAGTAACGAATTTACTTGGTCTCGATGCGAAATTTGGATTCGATGTGGTCTTCTATTTGTGTTGGGCAGCGTTTGGCAGCTTGATATGGGCTTCATCACCGTCATCTTCCTTCACCACCACTAGACATCACCATCATCTTCCTAGTTCATCCACCATCGTCGTCGATCTGCTTCCTCGATGTTTATGAAGATGGTGGGTTTTGGGGGCGGGAGCGGGGGGGGGGGGGGGGGGGGTAGGGGTGGGGTGGGGTGGGTGTGGTATTTATTTATTTTATTAATCATTTTGTTTTTATTATAAATAGATCCACATGTCTAATTATTATTTAAAAAGTGCCCAAAAAAATTATAAAAATGCCCCAAAAAACTAATAATTGTGTTATTCCAAGTTTGCCCTTTTATTAACATTAGTTTAGGGGGTAATATTACGTTTTAGGGTGCAAAATGAAAAAAAACATAATATAGGGTGCAATTTGAGGCTTAGGAAAGTATTAGGGTGCAATTTGAAAATTTGCCGATAGTTGAGGGTGCAAAATGAAAATAAGCCAATATTGAATTAGAAAGAAACATCATCTTTATTTAAATAGATGGTATTTGAAGTTGGCTGGTGGCATCTGAGTTAATTTTTATTTCAATAAAATATTTCGGTTTTTATATATTGTTGGGGACTATTTGCGCATGTTTACTGTAATTTTATATTAGAATATTTACTATTTACAATATCATTTTTTAATACTCTCGTTGGAAATTTATAAAAAAATAAATAAATTATGTTCCAAACATTCGTTTGTTGTATATTAGTTTTGACAAAAGGGAAAAAAGAAGTGATGAAGGGTAGTTGTCTTCATTCATAGTGATCTTATCCTCTAAATCTCTTCTTTGATATCAGCTGACACCCAACAACAACGCCAAATAATGATGATTGATGAGAATGAAGACAAGAGAATCTCGTTAGTTTTGTAGCTTACCCATCTTTATTTATTTATTATTATTTATAAATTAGCGACTAATATATGGACACAATAGTATTATAAATAATGGATAGAGAATTTACTAATTAATACAGAGTTATAATATTAAGAGTATGTGGGGTTCCACTCTAAAACCAATTGACAATAGAGGTAGTAGTCCAAGATCTTATATATTAATACGGGAGGACACCGACTTCCGATGTGGGATGTGCATCTTAACATGTAGTTCCGGCAATTAATACCGGCGACGAATATTCCGCCGACGATTGGGTTATACGTGAGGGGGAGTGTTAAGATGCATATCCACATCGGATATCGTTGTCCTCAAAAGATCATATATATTGACCCGGGAGGACATCGACTTCCGATGTGAGATGTGCATCTTAACACTCCCCTCACGTGTAACCCAATCGTCGGCGGAATATTCTTCGCCGGTATTAATTGTCGGAACTACATCGGCGGGTTACACGTGCCTCATTAACTCGGACTTGACTCATGATACACTGTTAAGAGTCTATGAGGTTCCATTCTAAAACAAATTGACAATAGAGAGAGTAGCCCAAGATCTTATATATTGACCCGGGAGGACACCGATATCCGATGTGGGTGTGCATCTTAACACTCCCCGCACGTCTCATATAATGAAATATGAGACAATTATCTCCAACGAGAGTTGAACCCAGGACCTCCTACGTGGAAGTTGGGTCGGGTGCTACTAGGCTATTGAGTCATCGACGTAGATACACATTCTTTGATCGGGAGGGCAAATTTGATATATCTATTAGAGAAAAAAAGTTATATGGGACTCAAATATTATCCATAATATACAATTGAACGACCTCCTCGAACGTTACCATATTCATTAGACGCCTTCACTACGGGCGCTTGTACTTCGTGCTTTTATACTTGTGCATTTGCGGGCAAATGGGCTAAATGACCCAATTTGTGGGCAAAATGCGCCTTTTACTGCGTTCCCACTAGCGAATCCATGGCAAATTATGTAATTTGTCGTCTATTCGGAAGATGTTTTCACATGTTTTCCTCATGACATGTTTTCTAAACGATTTCTTGCATGTGAGGGGATTGCATCCTGGCCCTTCATTCGATACTGTTCATTTTTCGTTTCGTTTCAACTAGACCGTGATTTCATTACTGGTGATTGTTGCCTTCTCTAATTGTATTTCCGATTATGCTAAAAATCTGGTAATCATTTATTGCGGTTGGGAGGTGTGCCGTTGTGATGGATTGAGAGTTCGGTTGCTATTGTTTACCGTTGATCTTGCCTCTTGTATCTCTATAAATAGCTTCTTCGCTTAGTTTTATTACATCCAAGTTCATTAGAATTGATCTGTCTTTCTTAATTGTATGGCATTACATTCTATTAAATTTTTTCTAGGTTCATAGTTTTTTATCCATTTTTTCTTCTAATTTTATTAGTCCTGCTTATTTTTCTATGTATTTTAATGTTGAAATGATCGTCTTTTGTTTGTTCTCTGCCGTTTATATATTTGTCGGTGTTGTTTCCATGCATCTTGTTCTTGTAGTTTTGTTTTTTGATTATATTGATAAAAGTTCGTTGAACTGCTTGTGATATTATATTGATTTGTATATTTTTAGTTTTTCTTTGTTTATGTTTGAATCACTTTCGTTTTCGTGAAGTACGGTAGTCCCATTAGTTCTATTAGGTGGATGTTTGTTGGACTTTCTGATTGTCATTGTTCTACCATATGCGATAGTGACTCTAGAGTGTTTGTGGTTGAACAGCGACCACACCTTTAGGTATCAAAGTACGACCAAAAGCAACCAACACAAAGGCTGGAACTTCCAAACCTCCGTCCAGGGCCGGACCAACAAGGCAGACATCTGAGCACCCATCTAGACAAGACGAGGCAATTCAAGATCCAAACAATCTACTTGACCCGAACAAAGGGTTGAAACAACTAGGACTAAAAACGAGCCGAACCCTACCGAATATCGGGTGGTTCGAGCTCGGCTCGCATGTTCTGTCAAAACAAAAGGCTTGGCTCGAGGATTATTTTTCACCCAATTTTTGGCTCGGGTTCTGCTCGTTCGAGTCAAACCGTTTGGAAAAGCTCGGTTCGAATGAGATGAAACAAAGAAAGTTGAACAAAAATATGCTAGATCTACTACAAAAACATAATTGAAACAAAAATCTAAGTTACCTAACAAAAATCCGGCAAATCTATCGCGGAGGCGGCAAATGAGAAAGGTTGGTCATTGCAACCGAGGCAATGAAGAGATGGAAAGGGAACTACAATGAAAGAAGGGAGGGAAAGGAAAGAAGGGAATGGAATAGGAAGAAGGGAAGTAAATGGTGTGTTCTCACTGTTAGGAATCTGTACCCGTTGTAAGATTAATTAAAGCGTCCCAAAACTAATCTAACAATTAGATCCCGCCCAGGATGACGCCCCACTAATCAGACTATAATAAAAAGAAGAAATAACTAGCGGAAACAAGAAACGACACAAGGATTTTATACAGGTTCCCCCACAACGTGTAAGGTACGTCCTGTTGCTGCTGCAGATTCCACTAATAATCACCAGAAGAATTGTTACAAGGAATCCTGACCTATTCCTATATCTCTCTATTAGGTGTTCTTCTTATACAATGAAGAACCCTAATGACAAGCCTCACAAATCTCTCTCTAGACTCTTTGTTTATGATTCTCTATTTGAGCACACAATACAACAATGAGTTAGAGACCTATTTATAGGCTACAATGAGATACTAGACCTAATGCTATTAGGAAATAACTTCTCCGTCAAGAAAAGACCTTTCTTTTCTTGCACTCCAATTATTTCCTAAAAGCCCGTCCGAAACCTATTTTTCGCCAGCTGCCATAATTCTGCCTCCATGGGCTCAGCTCAGCAAATATGGCTTCACAACTCAACAATCTCCCACTTGAAGACATATTTCATTATCCCGTCTTCACCATTAGTCTTGAATCTCTATCTGCAGCAGCTCCCCTTGAGTTCATCATCCCCGAACTCTCACTGAAGCCAAGACCGACTTCAATGTCCTTCTTACCGATCCCAGAACATCCTTGAATGTCACCAACTTGGCTATCGAAGAGACATAGCCAAACCCATTGCCCTGTTGGACTTTTCCCACATTCAAACCATCAACATGTTCTTTCTTTACCTGCCAGACCTTCTTCGTCTTCTTCCCAGGCACCTTGGAACACCTCCAAGCCGGATCAGTCATCGATGAATATCTCTTCTCCCTTTTACCTTGTTGGCCAACAACTCCCACTTGATCAGATTCATCGACATTCGGTGTTTGATCAGAACACCTCCCTTCAGTTCGCATACTTTTAAAAGGATGGGAGACCCTTTTACCACGCCTTTTCCTGCGTCCGCTAACCCCGGATGATACCTGCAACACGCCTTTGGTTGCCACCTTATACAGAGTACCTGACTTCTGACCCTGAGCAACGACTCGTGCTCCTCTTGTCACCTTCCAGGACTCACCACCAAACGCAATTTTATACCCCTCATCATCCAGTTGACTTACTGAAATAAGATTACCTGTCAGCTTGGGCACATGTCTGACCTTCGTAATCTTCCATATAGAACCGTTTGATAACCTCAAATCCACATCACCCATACCACAAACATCCAGGATCCTTCCATCTGCAAGATGAACCTTCCCGAGATCTCAAGCAACATAATTCTTCATTATGCCACAATCACCAGTGATATGATATGATGCACCAGAATCCAACACCCAAGAGTCAATCGAACTCACCTCAGTTGCCAGAAGAGTATCATCCATGTTTACAACATTGATCTCTTTCTCAGTGCAATTCTTCTTAATGTGACCCTTCTTGCCACAATTCCAGCACTCAACTGTCCGTTCGAATCTACCCTTACCAGTCTTACCTCCATGGTTGTTCCTCCTACTTTTATCCCCTGCAAATAATGCAGGCCCTGAAATCACCACACCTGATTCCTTCCTCCGGATCTCTTCATCCAGAATTTTACTCACAACTTCATTGGTAGTCAGTGGTTCTTTCCCAGCGGAATGAGTCACTGCAGCCCTCATGGATTCCTAACTATCTGGAAAAGATGCCAAAATAATCAAGGCCTTCCATTCATCATCAACCACAAATCCCACCGTTGCCAGTTGATTGATCAAGTTGTTCATATTATTCAAGTGTGTGTTTACAGAAGTATTCTCAACCATGCGCATATTGAAGAGATTTTTCATAAGAGATATCTTGTTGTGAGTAGAAGGCTTCTCATACAATTCCGACAAAACTTTCATCGCTCCCATAGTCGTGGTCTCGTTCTCCACATTATGAGACACGTTTGATGAAAGCTTCAATCGAATCGCCCCTAGAACCTTCCTGTCTAGTTTCTTCCACTTCTCCTCACTCATCTCTTTCGGCTTCCCAGATAAAGGCTCAGCCAGATCCTTTGTGTACAGATAATCCTCAATCTGCATCTTCCACAACCGAAAATTAGTCCCATCGAACAGCTTCATCCCTTGCAGTATCGAAACCCCTTCTTCACCCATATTATCCTGTCTGATTGGTCGTCAAACCTCGCTCTGATACCAATTGTTGGAATCTGTACCCGTTGTAAGATTAATTAAAGCGTCCCAAAACTAATCTAACAACTGGATCCCGCCCAGGATGACGCCCCACTAATCAGACTATAATAAACAGAAGAAATAACTTGCGGAAACAAGAAACGACACAAGGATTTTATACAGGTTCCCCCACAACGTGTAAGGTACGTCCTGTTGCTGCTGCAGATTCCACTAATAATCACCGGAAGAATTGTTACAAGGAATCCTGACCTATTCCTATATCTCTCTATTAGGTGTTCTTCTTATACAATGAACAACCCTAATGACAAGCCTCACAAATCTCTCTGATCTCTAGACTCTTTGTTTATGATTCTCTATTTGAGCACACAATACAACAATGAGTTAGAGACCTATTTATAGGCTACAATGAGATACTAGACCTAATGCTATTAGGAAATAACTTCTCCGTCAAGAAAAGACCTTTCTTTTCTTGCACTCCAATTATTTCCTAAAAGCCCGTCCGAAACCTATTTTTCGCCAGCTGCCATAATTCTGCCTCCATGGGCTCAGCTCAGCAAATATGGCTTCACAACTCAACACTCACTTCTAGAGTTCTGGTTTTCACTTTTCCGTAGAGGTTGCGCAGCACAATTGAATTAGAATTTAGGTTTAGGTTTTGTTTGTAAGTGATTCAACAATTACATTTTTACGGTGTCTTCTCACTTCTTGAGTTTTGGTCTTCACTTTTTCATGGAGGGCGCGCATCACAATTGAATTAGATTTTAGGTTTAGGTTTCGTTTATAAATGATTGAAGAATAATATTTTTAACCATATTCTTTCATTCTTTATTAATATACCCTTTTTTGACTTTATTTTCTTAACTAACCCCAAAAGATATTTTCATATAAAAATATTTATACAATATTTCACATGGTGAGTCGAGTTGAGCTTTTTTAAACCGTTTGGCCTGCCGATCCGAATATTGACTTTAAAGCTTCGGCTCATGTTTGATATCCCGAGCCGAGCCATAAATCGAACTTTGAGGTTCATTTAGAGCGAGGCCTAGAAACAATCACTACGATAAGTTGGCCACGTACATGATGCAAAAGAGACCTCAACTTTATGAAAGCAAGTGAAATTTAATATCCAAGAGTTCCTAAATTATATGAAAACTTACCAAATGAAGTGGGACAAAATAAAAGGAGTTTATAGTTAAATGGAGTAGATGAAAATTGAAGGGTGTTCTACCACACAACTAAACTACTTGTCTTAAGGTTACTCTAGTGGGGTGCACAAAAGGGGATCATAAATTCGTACAATAAAGAGTACCACCAAATTAACAGAAGAGGGACAAATCTTGGGTGGTTTGAACAGACATATAGCCAATTCTCAATTGGCATGCACCATTTGGTGTGCCCCAATGCTTTCCTCTCTCTCTCCAATCGATAGAAGAATTCTTAAATTTGTAATTTAATGTATTACGAGAATTCTTAGGAGAACAACTTTTAGGAGAACCGTAACTAATCCCCCCTATTTCTGCAAAATTTATCTACTCCATCGAAAGATGGACTAGAGTGGACCTTTGACACCAATATCAGAGCCTATTTGAATAAATCATACATTTAGAGAAACTAAATAAAGTGCAACTTAAACATATTAACTGAAGCAATTTTCCCAATCTTCTCAAAGATAATACAATTTTAAGAATGTGATTGATTCCATAATTCTTTTTTTAAGACTTTGCTATATCCTATAACTCTTTTTTTCAATTTTTTCAAAAAAAAATCGACTTTTTTTCAAAAAAAAATCGACTTTTTTTCTTAGAGTTCTTTTCGATTTTTTTATTTTATTTTTTAGAGGGTTCAATTTTGATAGTTGTTTTAGCAAAAATTTTAGTTTTGGCAAAAAGATTCGGGTTTCGTAGTTTTTTGGCAAAAGGTTCGATTTTGATAGATGTTTTGCCAAAAAGGTTTGGGTTTTGTAGTTTTTTGACAAAAGGGTTCGATTTTTATAGTTTTGGAAAAAATATTCGATTTGGTAGTTTTTCCCAAAAAAGATCCGATTTTGATCATTGTTTTGGCAAAATGGTTCGATTTTGATAGTTATTTTCGCTAAAGTTCTGACTTTGGCGAAAAAAAGTTCGATTTTGATAGTTTTGGCAAAATGTTCAATTTTGATAGTTTTTACAAAAATATAACTTTTTTGCCAACGGAAAGTTTTGGCGAAAACAATTACCAAAATCGGACCTTTTGACCAAAATAACTATCAAAATCGAGCTTTTTTCCGCCAAAATCGGAACTTTTACCCAAAACAACTACCAACATCGAACCTTTTTGCCAAAATAATGATAAATCGGATCTTTTGGCGAAAAATTACAAAATCGGATATTTTTTCCAAAACAATTATATAAATCGAACCGTTTTGTTAAAAAAACTACGAAAATCAAACGTTTTTTTGGCAAACTATGTAAACTTTTTGGCAACAGCTATCAAAATCAAACCTTTTTGCTAAAATATTATGAAAACCCATCCTTTTTGCCAAAATCAAAACTTTTAGTGAAAACAACTACTAACATCGAACCCTTCTAAGAAAAAAAATCATAGAGAAAATCTAAAAAAATAGAAAAAACAAATAAAAATAGTTTTAAAAAAAATCGAAAAAAAGAGTTATGGGATCAAACACGATCTTAAAATTGTACAACCACCCCCCAAATTATCTCAAAATCGCAAACCCCCCTCCAAACCAATGTAGGTGTAAAATTAGGGACCAAATGCGCACATATTAGCCACTTACAGGGACTATTGCGCATCCATGTCACTTACTAGGAACAAAATACAACAATGAACCTTTTAATAGGACCAAATCAGCAATTATCTTCGTTGTTGTATTCATTGTATGTTGTTTTCCAAGAAAATATTCAACACATTGATGAGTTAGTGATTTCACATTTTGTGCCGAAAGGGTAGTGGTTAAGTTGAGTAGGGTTACTGCCCTTTTGTTTAGGGCACTGTACCCATAGGCCATATGTGACTCCTACAACTTCCATTAATTTCCTCAATCCAACTAGGTCTTTTGATGATGTTTGGAGTTTACATGCTTGATTGCTTACGAGTTTTCAAGTGCATATATAGACGAAATGATTAGTAAGATATGGATATGATTGCCATGAAAGAAGAAGTGTATAGCCATCAATGAAATTGTTGAAATGATCTTGATACACAAATTCTTAGAAATTAATTGTTAAGTAGAATTGGTGATAGTAATAAACATATATACCCAGTAATATTATTACTACTCACACCATATTGAAAATTATAAAATAAAATAAACTAAATAAAATAAATACTAATAATTATAATAAATATTAAGCTAGCAGGCCCATCCATATCCCACTCCAAAATATAAATATATGTTGGCTCAGACCGATTACCCAACTCACTATTGTTTGACTCTTAATAATAGCCAACTCTAATCTTAGTAGTTTGCTTTTTATTATTTGAGCTAGAGAAAATAATCTAGCCTTCACTAACACTGTTTTGTACGCCTGTGACCTAGTCTATTTCTTTCGCTTCTTCAATAAAAGAGTTTTCTGCCAAATCCTATTGAGAGTTGGAGACTATTGTAGTTTGGTTGCCCCTTGAATCAATTGTTGTCACATTGACAATAATATAAGAATCAGTATTATTATGATTACTGAGGCAAACCCTAACCCTAAACCTCAAGCGCCGCCATCAAACCCAAATTTCAGATCTGCGTATATGATCTTAAATCCTCTGAGCCGTCGCCCGACTCTGACTTTGTCGTCGAGGTTAACTTCCTTGACTCTGTTCGTCGGAGTTGCTGTGTTGTCGTCGGAGAAGAAAGCTACCGCCTCTACTTGCATTGTCTAGAGGGGTTGCAGAACTGCTGGTGGCTTGAGCAAGGATCGAGGAGGGTGGTTGGAGTTCGTGGTCGTTGTTGCAGATTGGAGGCCGTTGACGATGCTGCTTGGCGGAGTTGCTGAGTTCGCCGTGAACAGTGCCGCCCAACAGTGACGTGAACAATGCTAATTTTACCATATTTGATTTTTTTTCAAATTTTGGAGGTTAAAAAATGCCCGAGCAGGATGAGTAAGGTCGAAAAGTTTACATAAATTTTTACAATGGTAGAGAGGCTTAATCCCGTTTAAATATATGTTTTTTATTTCTGTATTGGGGTCCAGATCTGCGTATCCGGCATCATGCGCTGTTTAGTTTAATAAATTGTGTTTTTTGTTGATTATCATTTGTTCTTGTGGTTTTAAATTGTCTAAATGTCAAATATCATTGTGTTATTCAGACCATATTGTTTATTAAAAATTGATTATATTTGTTTACATATATGACTACTTTTGCTAACCAATATGGTTTGATTGCTTTTAATGAAAAAAAATAATCTAATTTTAGCATTTGGAAGCAACAAATTAAATGTGATTTAATTCAACAAAAATGTGTCTAAAAACATTGTGGATGCTGATATTGAGGATATGAGAAATAAAATGAATGAAAATGCATGTTCGACCATTTAATTGAACTTATTTGCTTTGTGACTAGAAATGTTGGTATTAATGAATGTGCTAAAACTGTTTAGGATATATTAAAAAGTCTTTATATGAAACCTCGTCACCTAGTAAAATGTTTTTACTTGAAAAGTTTTTTAAATTCAACCTAGATATATCTAAGGATATTTATGAAAATTTTGTTATTTTTACTAAACTTAAAGGCATTATTAGGTTCTCTGGTGATAAAAACATTGATGATTATGCTCTCATTGCTTTGTTGAATGCGATACTTTATTCTTTTCGTGATGTTAAATCTGCGATTAAGTATGGCAGATATAGCGTTTCTTTGAATTGTGTTGTTAATGGTCTTAAAAGTGAGGAATTGAATTTGAAACACTCTGGGGTAGTAAATATTCTGGGGAGGTTATGCATGTGAGCGGTAGATTTCACAACAGGTTTAACGCGTATAAGAATGATAATAATGATGATTATAGTAAGAAGAACACTTCTAAAAAAAGAGTAGAACCAAATTTAGGTCTAATATGAAAAAGTGTTATAATTGACATGAACATGGCAACTTCCTTAAGGATTGCCCTAAGGCTTATAAAACTCAGAGAAATGAGCATGCTAATTTGTCCGTATAAGGATAACATGGGTGATGTCATTATGGCGAGTAATCTATGTCATTATGCTTTGTTGAACTCTGTGTTATCTGATTCTTTATGCTATTCTGATTGGTTGGTTGATTTGGGATGTACTCTTCAAACTATAAACATCTTGATGGCTTTGTGTCTATGACAAATTCTAAAAACTGCAATGGTTGAAGAATGTTTGGCATATTCCTGATTTGCGTTATAATTTTCTTTCATGTGCTGCCTTTGAAGATGATGGTTTGGAAAGTAAATGCGGAAAAGGGGTTATGAAAATTTTAACAGGTTTGTTGGTTATTTTCACTATTAAAAACAAAAGTAACTTGTATGTTTGTCATGTTGACCAAATTATGTTTCTATGAACTTTGTGATAGAATGCAAATATGTTTTATTGAATCATAAATCAAGTCACTGGACCTGCAATGAGGCAACAATACACAAACCCTAAACAGAATACGAACTCAACAATGACCAAGATGAACACTACCAGCAGCAAAGAAAACCATAATGACCCAATAATTCTCGACCAAACTAAAAAAGTGGACGTGATAATCCGCACACAAGATAACAACCTCATTGCTACATATCAGAGTCCAATTCACACCACAATTGCACGAGGAGATGCGAACGAATTGGGGACGAGCCCACTACCGAACACACAGTGACAATGGGAACATGGAAGGTGGTTTGGGACGGCTATGAGGGGGAGGTTTGACAAAATAGGTGCGTGTTGGATAAAGGGAGGTCGGCGACGGTGGGGTGGGGTGAGGGGGAGGACGGCTAGGGCGTGTGGTCTATGGTCGTCTAGTGGGAGGCGGTAATGACTGTTTCAAAGAAGGTCGCGACACCAAGAGGATGGGGTTCGAATGGGCAGGGAGATGAAAGGAGAGGGTGGTCCGCCGCTTTGTGTATTGATAAATGAAAAGAGTTGGCTGTTTTGATGATATAAGGGGGGAAAACTAGTCATTTCGTATGTCTTGAATATCATTTTTATAAAAAATTTAATATGAATATCTTGTATTGATAAAAAAAAATAACTCTTTACACAAAGGTGGGATACTTCCAAATTTCTCTTTGAGTGTGACCATGAGCTGACAAATTATTGAAAACTCGCATGCCGATTGAAGACAAAAAACAAGACTTGGATTAGCAATTTTAAGACAAGAAATGAAAGGGTGGTCAACAACTGTCTCATGATATGGTTGACCTATCAGTCAATTGTGTATCTGACCAATGAGAAGAGAGCATTTTCAACTACTCCCTCCAATTCAAAATTTATGACATGTTTCGTTGTTGCATTCCAACTTTCATCATCAATTACTTATTATTTTTTATTCCAAAAAATATAACATTAATATAAATAAATTTATAATTAAAAGTATTTTCAAAAAAGTGAATTTTCATAATTTTTTATAATATAACTAATTAGTTATTGCGTAAATCGAACTTTTTTACGTAAATTGAAAGTTTTAGCTAAAACAACGACCAAAATCAAACCCCTTTTACTAGGAAAAAGAGAAGAAAAAACATTAAACAAAAATAAAAAAATCAAAAAAAAAATTTAAAAATCTTGAATAAATAAATAAAAAATCAAAAAAAAATTGAAAAAAAAAATCAAAAAAAAAAGTCGTAAAAAAAGTGTATCCAAATATTGGGGGGCAATTTACTCATTTTACCCCCATCTAGTGCTATTTAATGTAAACAATGGAAAGTAGTGTTATAAGTGGATAAAAAGTCTCAAAAGGTGCTATTCCTACAATTTTCTCCACATGGGAGTGGTAATATGGCTAACTTTCTCTTATTTGATATACTTTTTTTTCTAGTAAAAATGTTCAATTTTGGTAGTTGTTTTGACACATTTTTTTTCTTTTTTTTCTAGTAGGAAAGCTTCAATTTTGGTAGTTTTTTGTAAAAACATTTAATTTTACATAGATTTTGTCAAAAGTTCGATTTTGGTAGTTGTTTCGCAAAAAAAAATTCAATTTTAGTAGCTGTTTTGACAAAAGGTTCAATTCTTATAATTGTTTTAGCATAATGGTTCGATTTAGGTAGTTGTTTTAACAAACAACTATGAAAACCGAACCTTTTTGCCAAAATCGAACATTTTTCCGAAAGAACTACCTAAATTTAACATTTTTGCCAAACAACTACGAAAACCAAACAGTTTTGCCAAACCGAAACGTTGAGTCAAAACAACTGCCACAAATCGAACTTTTTTTCTAAAAAAGAAAAGACAAAAATTTATCAAATAAAGATAATTTAATCATTTTAGCACACTATATATGTGCATTTAAGCCAAAAATTCAAAACGGTACTCCACATTAATAAAAAAAGGGCAAAAATGCTATTCTCCAAAAATTCTCTAATCAGCACACCAATTTGGGAAATCTCAAGGCAATGCAGGATATCCATTTGTACTAAGATGAATATGAGTGATTGAAAGTATACAAAGTGTACTAAAAGGATCGACTGGGTCTTTTAGCAACGTGAGTGATCTTTGATGTTATTTGCTTTTTTTTGAAGATCTTGTTAATTATATTGTAAGAAATAATAAGAAAATATTGGTAATGAAAGATATCTTGAAAATGAATGTAATTAGGATATTAATTTTGTTTTTATTATGATAAGAGTAAAATAAGATTTGTCAAAAATATCATCTCTAGAATTGAAACCCATTTTTTTTATGAATTGCATGGAAAAAAGATAGTGTTTCTAAGTTAATGTAAAATCTTCACCATGATAGTATTCTAATAGTCTTACCGTGTTTGAGGAAATTCACTATGTTAGTATAGTTGAATTGGTCAAGTTTTTATAAGACACCAACTGTTATATCATCTGCTCCTCTATAACAAAAAGTTGGGGAATTCACTAAAAAAATATATACAAGTGTTAAAGCAATTGACAAATCCAATCTACAAGTGAAGACAACCTAAAGTGGAATGCGCATATTCGATGTATGAAGACAACCTAGCTATGTAAAGGAGAGCTCGACGACAAAGAAAAAGATCGATAATATTCAAGAGCACGAGAGCATATAACATTTAGTATTTTCTGAGCTAGGTTGTTATTTGTGTTAAGTGCTTTGTTATTTGTGCTTAACTGAATGTACGGTTGTTATATTACTCTGATATAACAACAATGAGGTTTTCAATTTACTTAAACTATTTCATCGAGTCAGTCTACCAGGAGTGTAGTATAGGTGAAGATGAAAATTGGGTTAGAGACATTATTGAACAGTCTAAATTTGGGAAATGAGTATGTGGGGGAACGTGCAAGACCTCATTGTAATATCTTTTTTGTATAGTGGATTTTCTTGGGGCAAGCTGCCCCCAGACGTAGGTGCAATATTGACACTGGACTGGATTACCAATATGTATGTTTTTACTGTTTTGTATTTTAGCTTTCACTGCCAATTCAATTGTTCCAACAATGGGCGTGTCATCAGACGTGGTGCACTTTTTCACACTGTTCATTTCTTTGTCCTTTGTGATGGAAGCAGTCAGTAGCGGATTTAGGTGTTTTATAGTGCCTGTTAGAAATTTGCATAATTTTGAAGTGGGTGTTCAAAACAGTGCTGTTAAAGGACCGGGTAATTCGTAACCCGCTCGTTACTCGACTCGGAAAATCCGGGTCCGTTACCCGCTCGTGTCCTTATCGAGCGATACTCGAGTAATTTTTTTTACTCGATACTCGAATCGAAAAACCCGGGTCCGCTCGATTACCCGCTCGTTTATTTTTTATATTGTATATTTATATGTAATATATGTTATACTTTAATCATATTGAACTTCTAATGACCAATATCAAACTAGTATTGAAAAGAATTCTCATATTTGCATTAAACGATTAAATATGTTTGAAGAGTACCCCAAAAATAAAAAATTTAAATGGAAATTTGGGGATAACCCGGAACCCGCTCGTCGCCCGGCTAAAAAAACCCGACTCGGTACCCGCTCGTGTCCTTATCGAGCGATACGAGGGTAATACATTTGCTACCCGGCTCGTTATAGCCGGGTAATTACCCGGCTCGGTAAAATTAAAATTCGGCCGGGTAACCCGTTACCCGCTCGAACCCGGTTCGTTAACAGCACTAGTATAGGTGAAGATGAAAATTGGGTTAGAGACATTATTGAACAGTCTAAATTTGGGAAATGAGTATGTGGGGGAACGTGCAAGACCTCATTGTAATATCTTTTTTGTATAGTGGATTTCCTTGGGGCAAGCTGCCCCCAGACGTAGGTGCAATATTGACACTGGACTGGATTACCAATATGTATGTTTTTACTGTTTTGTATTTTAGCTTTCACTGCCAATCCAATTGTTCCAACAATGGGCGTGTCATCAGACGTGGTGCACTTTTTCACACTGTTCATTTCTTTGTCCTTTGTGATGGAAGCAGTCAGTAGCGGATTTAGGTGTTTTATAGTGCCTGTTAGAAATTTGCATAATTTTGAAGTGGGTGTTCAAAACAGTTAAATATATTCAAACATAAATTTGAATGCTAATTTTTACATTAATGTTTTCTTTATATGTATATATTTTTTTACTTTTTTCAAAAAAAGTGTCTGCTCGACTGAATATGCACGAAAAAGAAGGAGCCCGACCTTGGGATCAGTAGTGTCTATCCGTTAAATATGTATTCGGGACTACGCCATGTTGAAGGAATTGAACTCATGACCTTCTGATCATAAGCTCAAATTTTTTTTTTCATTCAAAGGATAGAAGTTACAAATAGTCATGCGATAGGAATAGATTACATCTTTAAACTAAGCAATTGGGAGTCTAAACTCCAAATAAATAGCTTCGTGTTCTCGACTGCTGCTGCAATGAACACTCGCTTCCCGGCTGTGACTCCAATTCACGTAATGGTTGAACTTCGCTTCCTCGATGTGAGTTCGATCCCCAGAGTTGTCATGAAACGCCCGGAAATCCCACAGAATGGGTGCTGAAAATCGCCGAAATGCCTGAAATCCAACAGAGTGGGTGCTGAAAATGTTGCAAATGCAATTCCGAAAACGCTGCAAATGCAACTCTGAAAACGCTGCAAAGGTAGGTACAAAAGTAGAGGAAGTATGTTTAAATATATTCTTTTGCGATATTCAAACCCGAGACCTTTTGGAAAGAGGCTCGAGCTCGGTACCACTAGGCTAGAAGCTTAAATATCAGAGCAAATGGCTTCATCGATCACTCACGTTTGTTAAAAAACACTAGTCGATCACCCTAGTATGACTTTGTATACTTTCGATCACTCATGTTAGGTATTATGTATACTTTTGGTCACTCAAACGTTTTTTTAGTACAACTCTTGATTTTTCAAAAAATTTAACATTTTGGTAAGGATATTTTAGTCATTCTCTCATAATTTTGTCATGAAAATGTAGAGTGCAATGGAAGTTAATGAAAATTAGTTGATGTAAGTTAAAAAATTATGGGAAAATGACTAAAATACTCTTACAAAAATGTTAAAAATTTTGAAAAATTAAGAGTTGTACCTAAAAAACGTGTGAGTGACCAAAAATATACATAATACCTAACATGAGTGATCGAAAGTATACAAAGTCATACTAGGGTGATCGACTAGTGTTTTTTAACAAACGTGAGTGATCGATGAAGCCATTTGCTCTAAATATCATAAGCTCAATTACTTCACCAAATTGGTGAGGATATTCATTTATTTGTCTGGTTTGATCACTTGGAGCCCTCCACCTTTTCCCCCATTATAAAGCCACCCTCTTCCTCAAGGGTGAGTCGAAATAGAAAAACATCTAAATATAAAGACTTCAATAATCAACCTATATACAATTATACAATCCATTCAAGTGTTAGCTATGCAACCTAGAGAGTTTGCTGGAGTTGACCACATGTTTTTTTCAAAGCCAATTCATGCTAATGCCCCCATAAATCCCAACATTTTCCCAGCATTTAATCTCAATTATCCGATAACAAATCCCCTGTTCCATTTCCAGAT
The DNA here is from genome assembly GCA_003412495.2 of Echium plantagineum. NCBI lineage: Eukaryota > Viridiplantae > Streptophyta > Magnoliopsida > Boraginales > Boraginaceae > Echium > Echium plantagineum. The sequence continues at coordinate 31,963,821 of CM016561.1, read as the reverse complement.
GACCCAACAATTTCAAGAATTCAATCTTAGCCCACATATGATATCATGCTTCAGCAACGACTCGACCTCTGACGACGCTGATGAGCAACAACTGAGTTTGATCAATGAAAGGAAACAGAGAAGAATGATATCCAACAGGGAATCCGCGAGGCGCTCGAGGATGAGGAAACAAAAGCACCTAGATGAGCTTTGGTCACAGGTTGTATTTCTCAGAAATGAAAACCATCAATTGATGGAAAAGTTGAATATTGCTTCAGAAAATCATGATAAGGCTCTTCAAGAAAATGCCCAACTCAAAGAAGAAGCCTCAGGGCTTCGTCAGATGATCACTGATATGCAACTTGGGAGTCCATTTTGTGGTCTCACGGACCTGGAGAACTAGTAATTGAATAATGAATCCATGTATCTTGTGAGCTAATTGACGTTTTCGTCGTAGATAGTGTTAATAATTTGCAGTTTAATTCCAGAGAGTTATATCGTTGCAGATTAATCACCAAAGTGGTACAAATGTTACAGTATTATCCTCGAATCTGACAATTGTTGAACATTCATCACTATTATACATGTTAAAAACATAACGAATCTGAAAAATTGGTCTGTATGCTTTGGAAATCGCTTCATGGTTTGAAACAAGGTATGGTTTGCTGGTTTTTAAAATTTACTTCTACTTTGCGAAGGTATGGTTTGATTCAGTCAAATTCTGACTATTCTTTGTTCACTTTGTGCAAATTAAGTATTTAGCTACACGTAGTAATTTATGTGAACAATTTGATTTTGATCGTGAATGATTCCTCTGCGATCTTCAACTTCAAGCAATATCTAGTTAATGCTTTCATATGAAATATGGGGTGTACCGAATGTAATGATCTGTCCCAAGTCGGCCACTCTGATGTTAAGATCGTTAGCGACATGAAAATCAGAGTCACCAAGTAATAAAATAAAGAAAGGAAATGACATAATTAATGATAAAAAAAGTTGCCATCGTGGTGAACTAAATATCTAAAAAGATTACATCGAATAACCACCAAACATTCATTATAGTATTAGATAAAAACAACTTCTTAATGTTTCAAAAGTAACATCAAAAGATGATAGGTAGAGGACTGGTGAGGATTCCTAGGCACACATTTCTCATCTATGAGATTATTCGACTTTTTTCCCAGCTCAACTGCTACTCGACTGAACTGTCAACCTTCAAAAATTGACAAGAATACCATTCCGTACGTATATGGGTAAATTATAAAAGTATTCGACTCAACTGTCAACCTTCAAAAATTAGCGTGAGTATCATTCAATACATAAATGGGGTAAGGTCTAAGCTTGGTAAATACAAATATCATTAATCACATATATGAAATTATGTATTCATGCATACAAGTATATTCTTCAGGCCAACAACAAAAACATAATAATAATAATAATAATAATAATAATAATAATAATAATAATAATAATAATAATAATAATAATTGTTGATACATGCATATTGGGTCAGGTTTTTGTTTGAACCAACTGATATCAACATGTGGTTTGCAAAAGGTAAAGTGCAAACTGAGGAGATCAAAGTATTAAACCACTTGGATGGTTCGTAATCGTATGTGGTTGCAGAAACAGGATATAAGAGCAAGCTGTGAATTGACTCAAATGTATGTTAACCCAACTGGATGAGTTTACATATCAGTCAAATCCATGGTTCAGGGGGAGGATTAACTGGAAGATATTTTCATATGAGAAAATATCATTGATTGTGTCAAGACTGAGTATCAAGGAGGTTTGACTGAAAGCATCGGATATCAATCAAAAATTGATTCGGCGGATTTGATGGAAGCTAAATAAAGAAGGTTTTCAAATCCCACGACAAGAAGGGAAAACATCTCATCCTTTAGAATTGATTGACAATCAAATATCGCACTTGATATGTGCCAACCCATTCGAGAACTAGCTATGAAAAGGCAAAGCAAACAAGACAATTTATTAAAAAACATTTTTCACTATCTATTATCAAAAGAGTCATATTGTCTTGTAAGTTTATAAAAGCATTTTAGCTAGTAGTTCCTGGAAGTTACGTAGAGTTTTCTCCTAGGTTACATGTCAGGTTGCTAACCTTCCATACGTTAGTAAACCTGAGTGTCTTACATCCATTACCTCATTGGGATGATGAAGGTATAGATCAGATAGAATTCAATAGTTATTGAAGAGTCGCGTCAAGGGCGATTTAGTCCCTTATTGTAATCGATCTTTTCATAATGGATTCTTTCTTGGGCAGGATGCGTCTCAGATGTAAGTACTGATACTACTGAATTGGGTTATCAATTGGTGTATCACTTATTATCATAATTTCGTCGATAATAGTCTAAAGTTTACTTGATTCACAATTTCAATTGATGTCAAAACGGGCACTCGATATAAAGAGTGATTAGAAGTGAATGATGATGAACACGCTGGATCTACGAATCCTCAACCACTTCTGGATGGGACTAATTACCCTCAATGAAAAAAGAAGATGATAATGTTTCTCCAGTCTATGAAAGGAAAGCTCTACAAGTGTGTGTTGAAGGGATGGGACCCTCCAACAATGACTATAGGGAGGAGACTGTTCTCAAACCAGAAGAAGAGTGGACAGATGCTGAGGATACTGCTGTGTATGCCAATAATAAAGCCCTCAATGTAATATTTATTGTAGTAGATGCAAATATGTTCAAGATTATCAGTACCGAAACAGTAGCCAAAACAGCTTGGAAAACCCCTCAAACTACATATGAAGGAACCTCTCAAGTTAAGATGGCTCTACTCCAACAACTCACTACCCTCTCGGATAATCTTAAATTGGATGATCATGAGACAATCCAGGAGTATGACTACAAAGTTTAGATATTGCAAATGAGTGTGCCACATTGGGAGAAAAAATCACAAACGAGAAACTGGTGAGAAAAGTCCTACGCACCCTACCTAAAAGATTTGATAGCAAGGTCACAGCCATTGAGCAATCTAAATATCTGACCGATGAACCATTTGGAGAACTCATCGGAAACTTCGCACATACGAGCACAATTTCTGCAGCAATGTTAGAGAAAAGACGAAAAGCATTGCCTTAAAAGCTGAAGGAGATATCAACTCTGAAAAAGAAATCTATGACTCCATAAACTTATGGGCAAAAAGGTTCAACGGAGTGTTAGAACGTGACCATAGAAAACCTTACTATGCTAATGACACACAAACTAGGAATAACAAATGGATGGACTGAGAAAAATAAAATGATTTAGGAGAAGAATCATTTCGCCAGCAAGGCAAGGGAAAAGGAATTCCGTGTAGAGCATGTGAAGGCTTCGGTCATATCCAGGCAGAGTGTGCCACATATCTCAAAAGGCAATCAAAGAACTACATCACTACTCTACAGATAGAGAATCTGTGGAAGAGAAAAATAACATTATCGCTTTTGCGGTTATTGAAGACAGTGAGAGTGAATGTAACAATGATGGAGACATCACTTATGAAAAAACTCGTCTTCACTTTGAGCAACTGTTCAAAAGCTGGAATGAACTCACTCAAAAATATGCAATCATCAGAAAAGAGAAAGAGATGCTCACCATTGACAATGCAAACCTTCTTCTTGACAAGGCAAAACAATTGGAACAGATAATCCTACTAGAAAGAAAACTAAGGGACTGGAGAAAGAGATCAAGATGATGAATCCAAACACTAATATGTTGGATGAAATTCTTCAACAAGATCGAAGGAAGAAGGACATGAGCGGAATTGAACATCATCACAGGAATCATCTAAACATCACTAAAGGGCAAGGTGAGACTTCCAAGAATAAAAGATAGAATTGGAACTGTCATCACTGTGGTAAGAAAGTATACATTGCTCCTTATTGCTATAAAATTTATGGATGAGGAAACAACAGGTACACTGTCAAGCCAAGTGTAAAAACTGTTTGGATGCCCACTAAAAAAACTCTAAAGTCTGGTAGTGCTCACATCTCCAAAAGCCACAACATTTGAAGGGTGGTACTTTGATAGTGGATGCTCCAGACACATGACGAGGGATAAGTCAAATCTCAATCATGTCTAGAAAGTTAAAGAAGCCCAGGTCACATTGGGAGGGGGAGCAAAAGGAAGGATAGTTGGAAAAGGAACATTGAATGTACCAGGACTACCTGTCCTGAACAATGTATTGGTAGTTGGACTCACTACTAACCTTATCAGCATTAGCCAATTGTGTGATGAAGGCATGCATGTGGAATTCAGTAACGGAAATTGTCAAGTTAGCAATTTTGGAATCAAAATAATCATGAGAGGGTTGCGCTCAATTGATAACTTTTATCAATGGACACCCCACAAAGTACTGACAAGTAAAATCAATTCTGATGCAATCACTTGGTACAAGAAATTAGGGCACACAAACTACAAGAATAAGCAGCAACTCATCTCAAAAGATGCTATTAGAGGTCTCCCTAAACTTCGAATCCTGGAAGTTCAATGCAGAGAATGTCTTACTGGGAAATAGGTGCGGTCGTCACATCATGTGGTCTCTTCCAGAATATTGAAATTATTACATATGGATCTGATGGGACCAATGCAAGTGGAAAGTCTTGGAAGAAAATGGCATGCTTATGTTGTAGTAGATGACTTCTCCACACACGTGGGTGAACTTTTTAAGAGACAAGTCCAGCACGTTTGAAGTATTTCAATCTCTAGCCACCAATAATACAACTTGAAAAGGGGTTGAGCATTGTAAGAATTCGAAGTGATCATGGCAAAGATTTTAAAAATCAAAGCTTTGGGGATTTATGCAATTTACCTGGAATTCAACATGAGTTTTCTGCTCCCATTACCCCTCAACAAAATGACATTTTAGAGCGAAGGTTATCGCACTCTTCAGGAAATGGCCAGAGTCATGTTACATGCGAAACATGTCCCATTGAAATTCTAGGTAGAAGCTTTCTATACAACATGCTACATTCACAATCAAGTGACTCGTCGAATAGGATCCACCCAAACTCAGTATGAAATATGGAGGGAGAGATGACCAAATGTTCAATATTTCAATATCTTAGGAAGTACCTGCTATATTCTAGTAGATCGTGATCAACGACGGAAACTAGATGCAAAAGGTAATGAGGGCATCTTTTTTGGATATTTTTACCAATAATCCAGCATTTAGGGTTTTCAATAAACGCACTCATACCATCATGATATCCATAAATATCAAAGTGCTAGATACAGAAGAGGACATTCCTTTAGAAGAACTCAGTGAATATCCAAGTGATCTAAACAAAGAGATGGTCGTTGAGCCAAAACTTGACCAAATGAATAACTCCAATTTGGAACCACCTGCTCATAGAAAAATTATCCAAAAGATAAAATCATTAGAGAATTAAAAGAAGGCATAACCACTAGACAAACGGAGAAAATTGACTATCGTAAAATGGCTGGCCTCCTTGGAAAGACATGTTTCATCTCATTCATTAATAAACATTTTTCACTATCTAGTATCAAAAGGCAAATCAAACAAGACAATTCATTAAAAAACATTTTTCACTATCTAGTATCAAACGAGTCATATTGTCTTGTAAGTTTACAAAAGCATTTTAGCTAGTTGTTCCTATGAGTGACATACATTTTTCTCCTAGGTTACATGTCAGGTTGCTAACCTTCAATATGTTAGTAACCCTGAGTCTCTTACACCCATGACCTCACTAGGATGATGAAGGTATAGATAGAATTCAATAGTTGTTAGAGAATCGAGTCAAGGGCAATTTGATATAAGACCCTTCTTGTAAACGATCTTTTCATAGTGGATTCTTTATTGGGGAGGATACCTCCCAGATGTAAGTACTGTTAGTATTGAACTGCGTTAGCAATTGGTGTGCTACTTATTATCACTTAGCCCTATCCCTGATGTAACATTGTGACTTATGTTATAGAATTGAAAGTTTTATAGTTGAAATATAAGATATGTTACCATATTTATAGTTGAAATGACGTTGTAACATTGAAATAACGTGCCCACGTTCCACGCTAACGTTGACACGTTCGATTGTAAGGACTAGTTAAAATTCAATAACGGTTCTTTTGGTGATCACATGTGGCCACGATGGTTTTGAACGTCTCCACGTTGGTATGTTAACGGCTATTTTCATTAACCTTATTTGTAAATAACGGCTAGTTTTGGTCTAACCTTATTTGACATTGTGCTAGTATGTCAAATGATTGCATTAATTTAGATAATGAACATACTATGGATGAATATCCCGTTTTGAACTCTCAATCTAGTAGTATTGCTAGTACTACCGAGAGGAAGAAATATTATGTGGTTTGGCAACACTTTGAAGCCGATCGAGTTAAGGAAACCGCGACATGTTTAATATGTACCAAAATATTTTCATGGAAAACGGGTGGGGGTGAAAGTGGAACCGGTCATTTGGGTAGGCACTTAAAGGACCATAACATGACTAAGGATGGTATTACGGGGTCGGGTGAGACGGGTGGACTTGAAGGAACAATCAATACTCAACCGGCCTCATGAAATTTGTAATTCGTACTGCTTTGGCATTTGGTTCTTGTGATGGGTGGCGTTTTTCTAGTTGGATTCAAAAAGTCGTTCATCCTCGGGCTAAATGAATCCCTTGAACTAGTTTACGAACATATGATTTTAAATGTATCAAAAATGAAAAAAACTATCATAATACTCTTTCTAATTTGCCTTGGAATCTTTGTTTGACAAGTGACATTGGTAATTTTAATGATTTTGACACAATGTGTGTTACATGCCATTGGCTTGACAAAGATTGGACTTTACAAAGACGAATTATATACTTTAGATCAATTGCCGAACATAACAACATTCAAATCACCGTGGGTATTCTTAAAAGTGCTGAAGAATATAAATGTTTAACTAAAATTTCGGCAATTGCTTTTGATAATGCATCATCCAATGGTCTTTCGATTGAAAAAATTAATATGTCCTATAAACCGAATTTTTCCAAACTTTTTCATGTAAGATATTTATGTCATACACTTCAACTTGTAGCACAAGATGGTATTAAAGTTGTTTCGCTAGAGTTTATTTCACCTATACGTAAGGCCGTTCTATTGGTTGTGAATGGTGGGGTAAGGAAATATAAATATAACAAAATTATTGAAGAATCCGGCAAAAAGTTTAAGAAGTTAATATTGGATGTTGATACTAGATGACATTCGACTTATGATCTTTTAGTTCGTGCATATATGTATAAAGAAGATATTACTAAGTTTTATGATTTGCATGCTCCCGTTGATAAATATTATGCTCCTTTATCATATACAAACTAGAAATATTGTTTGGAATTGCTTTATCTTTAGAACCATTTAAAGATTATACTAAAGAATTTTCAACTCAATATAGTCCTAACGTTCATTCAGCTTTAGAATATGTTGTTAATCTGTCTATGCAATGAACAAGTATAAGGACGAGCATGTTTTTGGCCAATATGGTTCCAAATATGTTAGACAAGCTATTAAAATATTTATATCCCATATCTATGACATATGCAATTGGTGGAATATTAGATCCTAATCTTCGATTTAAGGTGCTTCACCTTTTTGTTGACCATTATTGTGATGCTTTACAAGATGATAATCCCGAACTTAAAACCTATGATAGGCAAAAAGTATAAAGATGAGGTACAAACGTATATGTATAATATGTATAATAAGTATAAAAAACACGCAATAGGTAAGATCACAAACACACAAAATGCTAGTGTCCCCCGTACAAGTGTTAAAATAAGATCTAAGCATAATCTTCTGAGAATGACACTACAACAAGAATTCGCAAGTAGTTCTACTCCCTCACAAGATTTAAATGAATTAAGACAATATTTGACAACTAATTTTATATATTACGACAATCCTTTTGGTCCATGTAAGTGGCAACGATGCGCAAATGGTCCCTGGAAGTGTATACCGTGTGCACAAATGCTCCCTAAATTAACACTTCCGTTAAATGTTGGGATTATAGAAATGAGCAAATGACCGTGATGATCACCTATGTTTGGGTAGAGGTCATATTGATCACCTATGATTCAAATGGTGCTGGTTGATCACGTATGTTTCTAAATCGATCTTAGTTGATATTGTAGACTTAAAATTTGTTAATTACATCACGTGACTTGCACATGTCATTTTTCATGGGCAATCTAGTCATTTCAAGTATTTTTCGAATTTTTTTTTTTTGGAAAAAAAAAATCAAAAGTATAACTGTGATTGATTTAGAAATATAAGTGATTAACAAGGAACCTTTGAAACATGAGTGATCAACCGGGACCCTAATTCAAACATAAGTTCCCTTTAGAATGTGAAAAATCACGACAAATTTGGTTAAAACTAAATAATAGTGACTAATCCTAATAATATCATGCTTAAGTTATGTAACATTGTAACTATTTAACTTAATAATTGAATTTAAATCTAGTAATTATCCTTTGAATAACATAAATAATATTCATTAATTGTAAAAATTTAACTTAATTCATTTAATATTTAACTTTTATGCGAGACTTATGTGGTAATTTTTTTATTTTCTTAGCATAATGGGTAATATATAAATAACTTGCCCAAAAATTATTTGAATTCATTATGCATTATTTTACAATAATTAGTTTATACATTTATGCTTAATCTCAAACTTAATGATGCATATTTATTTAGGAGTATATAATTTTGGCCTTAACTAAATCGGAATGTATCTCAATCTAATATAAAGTATGTATCTTTAACAATCAACATACATGTTACATTATTATCAAAATATGATTATCCCAATCGGTATGTTTCACAATATTAGGAATCTTTACTCGTAGCTGATTTCGGAACTTGCCAAGTACTAACCAAGTTCCGACCCAAGTATTGATCAAGTCCAAATATTTGTTTTCTGCATTACAATTTGGCTTCACATCGAACAATCTCCCACTTGAAGACAAATTTCATCATCTCGTCTTCACCATTTGTCTTGAAGCTCCATCTGCAGTAGCTCCCCCTAAGTTCATCATCCTCTAACTCCCACTGAAGCCGAGACCGACTTCAATGTCCTTCTTACCAATCCTAAAACATCCTTGAATGTTACCAACTTGGCTATCGCTGAGACATAGCCAAAACCATTGCTCTATTGGACTTTTGCCACATTCAAATAAATGAATACCTCATGTTCTTACTTTTCCTGCTACACCTTCTTCGTCTTGTTCTCAGGCACCTTGGAACGCCTCTAAGCTGGATCTGTCATTGATGAATATCTCTTCTCCCTTTTTCTTTGTCGGCCACCAACTCCCACTTGATCAAATTCATCGACATTCGGTGTTTGATCAGAACACCTCTCTTCGGTTAGCATAATTTCAAAAGGATGGGAGACCCTTTTACCACACCCTTTCCTATGTCTGCTAACCCCGGATGATGCCTGCAACAGAATACTTCACCTGTTGACCCTGAGCGCCTCCCTTCGGTTAGCATAATTTCAAAAGGATGGGAGACCCTTTTACCACGCCCTTTCCTACGTCCGCTAACCCCAGATGATACCTGCAACAGAGTACTTGACCTTTGACCCTGAGCAACGACCCGTGCTCCTCTTGTTACCTTTAAGGACTCACCACCAAATACAATTCTATATCCTTCGACATCCAATTGACATACTGAAATAAGATTACTTGTCAGTTTGAGCACATGTTGACTTTTGTAATCTTCGTTATAGAACTATTTGATAACCTAAAATCCGCATCACCCATACCACACACATCAATACCCTTCCATCTGTAAGATGAACCTTCCCGAGATCTCTAGCAACATAATTTCTCATTATGCCACAATCACTAGGGATATGATATGATGCGCCAGAATCCAACACCCTAGAGTCAATCGCATTCACCTCAGTTGCCAGAAGAGCATCATCTATGTTTGCAACATTGATCTCCTTCTTAGTGCAATTCTTCATAATGTGACCCTTCTTGCCACAATTCCAGCACTCAATTATCCATTCGAAATCTACCTTTACCAGTCTTACCTTTTGTTTCTCTTACTTCTATCCCCTGCAAACAAAACATGCCCTGAAATCACCTAACCGGATTCCTTCCTCCTGATCTCTTCATCCAAAATTTTACTCACAACTTCCTTGGAAGTCAGTGGTTCTTTCCTAGCGGAATGAGTCACTGAAGCCCTCATGGATTGTCAACTATTTGGCAGAAATGCCAAAATAATCAAAGCATTCCATTCATCATCAACCGCAAATCCAACTGTTGCTAGTTGATTAATCAAGTTGTTCAAGTGTGTGTTCACCGAAGTATTCTCATACAAGTCAGACATAACTTTCATCTCTCCAAGTCGTGGTCTCGTTTTCCACATTGCGAGACACGTTTGGTGAAAACTTCAATCGGATCGCCCCTAGAACCCTCTGGTCTAGTTTCTTCCACTTCTCCTCAATCTCTTTCGGCTTCACAGATAAAGGCTCAGTCAGATCCTTCGTGTCCAAATAGTCCTCAATCTGCACCTTCCAGAATTGAAATTAGTTCCATCGAACAACTTCATCCTTTGCAGTATCGAAACACCTTTTCACATATATTATCCTGTCTGATTGGTCACCAAACTTCGCTTTGATACCAATTGTTAGGACTTTTTACTCGTAGCTGATTTCGGAACATGTCAAGTACAAGTACAGATCAAGTCATGATCTTTGTTTCAGCACTACAAATTTGGTTTCACATCCAACACCTCCCTCCATACCTAATTTGTAGGGATATTTTGACTTTTTCGGTATAAATTTGTAAACTTTGACCATTAATTTTCATTAGCCGATACGAAAATATATACTTTTAGAATTTTTTTCATGGGTAGAATAAAAGCTATTTACCTTTTAAGTTCTGTCTCAGAGACCGTGAAAAAGCAAATGACTCTATCATTTAAGGATGAAAGGAGTATTATCTCTAACAATCAATGTACATTTTATTCTTTAGCAAATCTGTTGTGATATTTTACATTCTAAGGGGAACTTATATTTGGTTAGGGTCCAAGTTGATCACACTTATGTTTCAAAGGGTCCTTGTTGATCACTTCTAAATCGATCTCACTAATATTTTCGATTTTTGTTTTCAAAATAAAAATCGAAAAAAGACTTCACATGATAACACCTTATAGTTATCACCATGATAACAGTGTGTATAATAGTCATTTTGCAATACCATTATACAATAAACAATTCCATTCCCCACTCTCCAAACGCACGTGTGAGGCTCAATCTCCCATGATTTTCTCAAATACTTTTTTCCCACAATTAATAAAATGTCATTTTCCATCATTTCATTGCCATGCCATGACTGTTCATGGTATTCATGACATTTTTGCGTAGTAATAAACTATCATTTGTAAATATTTCATGGTCATACCATGAATGTTCATGGTCATGGTATTTTTTTCCTAATAATAAAATACTATTTGTCATTATTACGTGGTCATGTCATGAATTCTGAAGGTCATGGCATTTTTTCGTAGTAACAAAATGCAAGTTATCTTCAAACTAGTAGAATTATTCCGTTAGACTTACAAAAATCATGTACAAATAATTGAAAGGTAAGAATGCAATAAGGTACACTACTGTTAGGTAATCGTTTATGTATTTTGGTGAGTTTTTATGTTGTTTGTGGATATCAAAGTGTGGTAATATCGTATTCAAGTCGCAGCAAGTCAAGCGAAGAAGTTAAGACTATGTATTGTGGGATGGAAAAGTCATGGATGGGATTATCAAAAGTCCCATACCGCTTGAGACTTGAAGACCCGGTGACCCTCTTCATAAGTGTTTGTTAGCTGACAGACAAGCAAATGGAAGACTTTGGTTGCTGAGGTAAAACGTCATCGGTTTTTTGCCTCAACAATTTGGCGCCCACCGTGGGCCCGAGTTTAAGAGCCTTGCATCCTAACCTACCGGGTGTACAAAGTCGGAACATATCCCCAATACAAAGTTCAAGGATCCGGATCCGACGATTGATCAAATGGCTTGAACAAAAAGAACTGCAAGAAGAGTCAGGACACCTCCACCTGTTGTCACTAAGAGACAACCAAGGACGAATGCAGTGAAACCAACTGTCCCAACGGAACCGGCTGCAGCTGCAGCGAGACAATTATCAAAATCCGATGATTGACTCCCCGAGGAACAAGAAGTGAATTCTAAAGCAACTTCCCAACGCCGAGGTGATTCCGACTATGTGAAAGTCCCGTCTGCTGATTGGGCGAGGATGAAAGAAATAGTCAATCGGCTAGCCAGAGTGGTAGAAGAAAAGAGCTTGCAAGTTTCTGAGGGGACTTTAAATCGTAGCAGAACTTACTTAAGGAGATCCTCAGGATCAAGGAATGTGACCATCGCGGGGAACAAGGATCAGCAAGCCCATCCCGATGACCATCGCGGGAGAATTCGAAAGTTGTTGTTCCTGCAGTTTTAACCAACGATCTGGACATATGAATCGAGCAAAGGTTAAATATGCATTTGGGGGTTCTGGCACCTAAACGGAACTTGCGATCGATCCCAACAATGAAATTGACTCCATTAGCGCAAGTAGTAAAAGATTACAATCCATGGAAGGGGATAAGAATGCCAGTCCTCCCTAACTATGATGGCGCGGGGGATTCCGTGGCCCATTCCAGAAAAAGGAAGCTTCAAGATCGCTTGGGTCTTTACAAAATGCATCAGGATCAAAGGTGTCAATCATATCCACCGGCCACTGCACCCCTCCCTCTTACTAAGTCCTTGGGAGAGATTTTGAACACGATGGAGAAGGAGAAAATCCTTCGACGGCCAAACAATATAAAAGGAGACCCTAATGTTAGATATCGGAACTTGTATTGGTCATTTCACAAGGATCATGGCCATGATATTGAGGACTGTAAGAACTTGAAAAGGGAAGTAGAGAGTTTGGTTTCACGAGGATATCTTAAAGATTACATCCGGGGATCCGGGAATGAAGATAAACCTCGCAACGAATATTCCAATAATAGTCGTTATGTCAGCAACCGAAACCAAGCATGGAGAGGAAACTAGACACCTAAAGACAACGCGCGTATCCGATCGATGGAGGTGAGACATCACAGCCCTGAAAAGGGATGTGTGACTAAGGACGGAGGCCCTCCTACTTATGGAGTCATAAATACTATTGGGGAGGCATCGTCGGAAGGGGTGCTTAGTATACCCAACGCAAGACATATACCAGGAAGGAAATAAAACAAGGAGACCGACCTAAACGGTCGCGTGCTTGTTTTAATGTTCAATTTTCAGATGAACACATGGAAAAAGTCGAGATACCGCATGATGATCGAATAGTGATATCAAGTTACATATCAAACTACCTCGTGAGGACAACTCTGGTGGATACTGAACGCATCGCTCATATCACAAAGTTAGAACCGATTGAGACCCCCTTGATCGGCTTCGAAGACCACGAAGTAGAAGCCGTAGGGAAGGTCACGCTCGAAGTGATGATGTGGGAGTTCCCAAAATGTGCAATCTATGAAGTGGATTTCCTCGTGGTCGACTTACCACATTTTGTATATAATGCAATATTCAGTAGCCCACTCCAAAAGTTTAAGGCTGTCGTAGCTCCATACTGTCTGAGTGTGAAGTTCCCGGTCTCTAAGGGCGAGGGAATCTTGAGGAGCAAGCAAAGGATAACACGGGAATGCTATCTGAACTTGATGAAGCCAGTGGACACGAAAAGGTCTATGAATATTCTATCAAAGTAGAGAGGGAAGACTCAAAATCATCGGAAGATGAGCAATACAAAATCCCAGTGATTAAGAAAGCCAAGCAGATAAATATGCTAGAAGTTCTAGATATTGAAAATGAGATCGAGGGGTATGAAGAAGGCGCCCAACCACAAGAAGAAATAGAAGAAGTCCCTTTTGACTTGGCAAAACCAGACAAAGTTATGAGAATTAGCCGCAATATGGATGTAGATTATCGAGCTAAATTGATACTTCTTCGGGAGTTCGTGGATGTGTTCGCTTGGCTTCCTTCAGATATGCCAAGGGTAGACGCGTCTGTTGTGATACATCGGTTAAATGTCTACCCTGAAGCGAAGCGGGTGAAACAAAAGAAGAGAAACTTAAGCCCCGAGAAGGTAGCAGCCATCAGAGAAGAGGTGGACAAACTAATTGAGGCTGAATGCATTGAAACCGTATATATTATCCCGATTGGGTAGCAAACGTGGCCTGGGTGAAGAATCCAACGGGTGAGTGGGGTATGTGCATCGACTTTACTAACCTCAATAAAGCTTGCCAAAAAGATTGTTTCCCTCTTCCGAATTCGAAGAAGCAAGTCCATTCGAGCGCAGGATTTAAAGTTTTTGACTTCCTCGATGCTTTCAGAGGTTACTACCAGATCCGGATGGATCCTAACGATGTAGAAAAAACATCATTCATCACTGAGTTTGGCCTTTATGACTATGTTGTCATGCCTTTCGGTCTTAAGAATGCTGGTGCCAATTACCAACGCATGATTAAAAGTGTTCAATGGCCAAATCGGGCGTAACATGGAGATATATGTTGATGATATGCTTGTCAAGAGCAAGAAACGCATTGAGCACCTAGCAAACTTGAGGGACACACTCGAGAACTTGAGAAAATACTACCGAGGATGTGAAATCGGATAACGAGACAGGGGGTGGTGCCACTCTTGTGGATGTTTCTCTAAACCTCGGGTGTCTTAGAGGTGTAGATGGGGGTAGTACCGCATCCGTGGGTCCCCCCTTGGATCATGTCTCTAACTCTACTTTCACCATCGTATATTCTGAAGAGGACGTCGGTGACATTCTGCAGCTCCAGGGGACCAAAGGTAGTTATGGCTCTATGTTGAATGACTGTGAGAGGCCGGACGGTGTAGCCAGTGACGGGGGGATTCCCCTATGCCCCAGTACTTTACTATCCAACTGTACCGTTGATTGAGAGTATACCCCATTGCCATCTACACCCTAGGCTTGTAGCGGGAGCCTGAATTCTACATCCATGTAAAATATGACAATGGTGTCGACCTTTTGTCCCCTAGAGCTGCATAATATCACCGACGTCGTCTTCAAAATATACGACGGTGAAAGCGGAGTTGGAGACATGATCCAAGGGGGAACCAACGGATGAGGTACTACCCCCAACTACGTCTCCATGACACCCGACAGAGGAAGGAAGTTCGGAAGCAAGGTTCAGAGGGACATCCCGAAGAGTGGAACCACCCCCTGTTTCGTTAACCCAATTTCACATCCTCTATAGTAGTTATCCCGGCAGCAAATCTGGTGGCGGGGTCAATGGGATTTTCGCAGTTGTCCATACCTGAAGTCAATATACATGATGATAATGAAAGAATATATAAAAAAATATAAAATAAAGTGTCAACACCGAAACTACCACAAAAGTGCTCAAAAAATCAAGTCAGTTTCTGTATAAAATTGGCAGAAAACGGAGGCTATTACAGTGAGCTGACAGAAAAATATGCTAAGAAAATTATGAAAAAATTGGAGGACCTTCCTAAAACCAAAAAAATAATTTCCACACACCTCTTTTGGTGTTTTCAGCAGTTTCTCAGTACTTCAGATGGAGTATTGATGAACGATTGATGGAAGAAGATGGTGATCAATATGTTGCGGAGAATTTATGCCTTTTAGAGTTGAATATTTCGAAATATATGAGGAAGGCAAGAACAAAGAGGTAAAAATAACAAATAGAGTTCGAAACGGAGTAGGATAGTGATTTTGGTTGGATAATTAACTCAGAGTGGTCTTAATTTGGATAGTTCTAAACCTTATTACACGTTCAACACCTTGAGAATGTCAAAATTA
Source organism: Echium plantagineum (assembly GCA_003412495.2). NCBI lineage: Eukaryota > Viridiplantae > Streptophyta > Magnoliopsida > Boraginales > Boraginaceae > Echium > Echium plantagineum. The sequence continues at coordinate 31,947,983 of CM016561.1, read as the reverse complement.
TATTTTTGACCCCATGAAAATGGTTTGTGCACGAAGAATTTCACGAAAATTACATTTTCACCCCAAAATTCAATTTTTGAGTGTATACTCATGGAGTTTTGCTAGAATTGATGTATCAAGGTCAGTGGTTATTTATTAATACAAAATAATTCCTTTGATGGCCGTTATTTACTCATATCCCGATCCAAGAGCGCTATGACGTAGCATACCCGACTAGAATAAAGTGAATATTTCTAACGCCGTGCCAAGAGGACGTATGTCCACTAGTGGCTCAAGAAGCAGCTGGGCATCATTGATTCAACATCTCCAGGGGCAAATGTCTTATGCAAGGCCAGAAATAACTTCAAGACAATATAAAAGACGTATGTCCATGCAACACCTATTAACATTGAACGTATGTTCAATCAATAAAGGACGTATGTCCGTTCAAAGGCGAATACCTATAAACATTGAACGCATGTTCAATTATTAAAGGGTGTATAGCCGTTAAAAGGCGTATGCCTATGAATATTGAGCGTACGTTCAATCACTAAAGGACGTATGTCCGTTAAAAGGCGTATGCCTACGAATATTGAACGTATGATGAAGGACGTGTATCCGTTAAAAGGCGTATGCTTATGAATGTTGGACATATGTTCAGTGGATAAAGGGCGTATGTCCATTAGAAGGTGTATGCCTATGTATGTTGAATGTATGTTCAATGATCAAAGGGTGTGTAATCATTAAACAACGAAGAAGGCGTATGTCCAAATACTTCGTTTGACGGCCGTGGCAAGAAGACATATGTCCACTAGTGGCTCAAGAACCACTTGGGCATCTTGGATTCAACATCTCAAAGGGGCAAATTTTATGCAAGGCCAGAAACGACTTTAAGACAATATAAAAGACGTATGTCCATGCAACGCCTATAAACATTGAATGTATGTTCAATCAATAAAGGGCGTATGTCCGTTCAAAGGCGAAGACCTATCAACATTGAAGGCATGTTCAATTATTGAAGGGTGTATACCCGTTAAAAGGCGTGTGCATGTGAATATTGAGCGTACGTTCAATCAATAAAGGATGTATGTCCGTCAAAAGGCGTATGCCTATAAATGCTGGATGTATGTTCAGTCGTTGAAGGACATATGTCCATTAAAAGGTGTATGCCTATGTATGTTGAATGTATGTTCTATCATCAAAGGGTGTGTATTCATTAAACGGCCAATGCCTCTATATACGGAACGTAAGTTCTAAGCAAGGGTATACTGAACCACCTCTTTAAAGCATATGTCTTACGCCGTGAGTTAAGCTCACGCCCCAAGCCAAGGGGGCATTTTCAAAGTCTCAGTAAAATGTTATTGTACCTCGACCTTCTTTGTCAAAGAGGTCGTAACCCGCCATTATATAAACATTCTAGTTCACCGGTGGCCTACCTACCATCGGGATACCTAGAATTCACAGCACCATTACCTAGATATCCACAACGGCCTAATAACTCATTGCATATTCAAGTTATATACGTTTCCCTTTAGGGGCGGATGCACCCGTCTCTACCCTCTTCTAACTTAGGCATAGGAGACCCTTCCGGGGAACACCCCCAGGTCGGGTTTTGCAGGTTGTTACAGCGAGACGCAGTCGGAGAATTGAAGAAGCCCGGTGGCCCTCTTCATAACTGTTCGTTAGTTGACAGACAGGTAACCGGAAGACTTTGCTTGCTAAGGTAAAACGTCAGCGGTTTTTTGCCTCATGAATTACCATTATTTCATTGTCAAGCCATGACTGTTCATGCTCATGGATTTCATAATAATATTATCTAACACCAAAGTTAGAAAGCAAAACCATATATTTTGTTCATGGATTTGTATTGTTGTAATGAAATTTTATTGTGTAAATTATTTTATTAAATTTCAAATTGAGTTTTTATGTTTTTCGAATAAATTTGTTGCTATAATGTTGCCTAATTAAGATTAAATAAAAAATAAGACTAATGGTAAAATTAAAATAATAAGTTTGTTGGTATAGTTGTGGCAAAATAAAGATAAAAACAAAAATAATTAGATCAAATTTGTCTTATAATGGTGGAAACTAATTGATTGAGGAATTTATCGGAGATGGTAAAATGCAAAAAGAAAATAGATAAAAAAAAAACATAAACACTGATAGCATGCCATGTTTTTACATATAGGTGTCGTTATTTTATTTTTATGGAACTAATAGGAACTTATGGGAGATGGCAAGGTTACACGTGCCTCATTAACTCGGGGTTGGCTCATGATACCATGTTAAAAGTCTATGAAGTTTTACTCTAAATCCAATTGGCAATAGAGTTAGTAGTCCAAGATCTTATATATTGACTTGGGAGAACACCGACCTTCGATGTGGAATGTGCATCTTAACACTCGCCATCACGTGTGATCCAATCGTCGGTGGAATTTTTTAAGACTCTACACTCTAAAACCAATAGGCAATGGAGCGAGTAGACCAAGATATTGTATATTGACTCGGGAGGACACCGACTTCCGATGTGGGATGTGCATCTTAACACTCCCCCTCACGTGTAACCGATTGACGGCAAAATTTTCCTCGCCAGTATTATTTGCTGAAACAACATCGGCAGGGTTACACGTGCCTCATTAACTCGGGGTTGACTCATGTTATCATGTTAAGAGTCTATGGGGTTCCACTCTAAAATCAATTGACAATAGATGGAGGAGCCCAAGATCTTATATCTTAATCCGGGAGGACATCGAATTTCATTGTGGGATGTGCATTTTAACAGTTACTCAGTATTAAAAAAAAATTGAAAGTAAAAAGATAATAAATAATCACGAATTAGAATTAGAATACACCTGGATTTGTATGAAAGTAACACATCTACTTCTTCCCTCTTAACTTTTTTATGAGTTTTATAAGTGGATGAAATTGATCGAGAGAATATAAAGTTAAACGAAAACTAAATCACAAGAAAGCATTTTAACTTCGCTCGATAAAATTATAATGAGAAATAGATTACAAAAGGTATTGTAACTTGTATAAAATTATGTTTAATGAAGCAAAAAATAAGATATACATGGGATTGTATTATAAAGTTAAAAAGTATATTGTGCTCAGGGCCGACCCTGACATTATTGGGGTCCTGGGCAGAAATTATAATTGGGGCCCCTATTACTAATTAAATAAATAAATAAGTCTCCGAACATTACTTAAATTAATGCACATCCCGCGATTCACCTCCTTTGTATACTCTAGGGCAGGGATGTGTGAGACCTTTACTGTGAAAGTTTCACAAATAGTTGATATCTATCTATCTATCCTTATTTCTCCTTTCGATGTATAAATTTGTCAAGTACTTCAATATTTCTTGTTATATGGTGGAACTTATCTAATTTTTGACCAACTAGTTCTTCCATCTTTTTTCTATTTTCACTTGTAGATAAGTGATGACATTTTATGAAATAAATTAATAGTTAAAGATAACAGAAGTATAAAATATACAACTAAAGAAGTGAAAGCTAAAATAAAGTAACTAGCAAAAATATTAAATAAAAAGAATCTTAGTGGGTTTTCGAAAGTATGACAATAAATTAATGTAAATTGATGTTCTTGAAATCTAACTACTTTGATTCTTTATCAATAAATTGATTATTGAGAAATAATTTAATTTAATTAATCTACCCAAAATAATTATTTTAACTAAAAGCTTAAAGGTTGCGAATTTAGAAAATAAAATAAAATTAATACCACAAGAAGAAAATAATTACTACAAATTAAATATATCAATTGTAACCAAATAACATACATTTATAATTAAAATTACTTATAGGAGTGTTTCTCTTTTTCTTCGGGGGCCGTTGTTCTTGAACAGCGGTGATGGGGAATAATGTAAATCAAGATGTAATAATTATATTTATGTAATGTTGTTTTTGTTATACTTTCTTATCTCTAAATGATTGTCATATTTTGACTTTTAGTGGTCAACAAAATACGATTTAGATGGTAAATATCTATTATTCTACATGTGAAAAAATTCCAAAAACTTGATATTTCATAAAAAAAAAAAATTGAGACGTATTTAACAAGGCCTCACAAGGCTATATTATTTCGGGAAGGAGGTAGTATCTAGTATGTTCTTAATCTTTAAGGTTTCAATTGATACGGATAAATAATATTTATATGAACCATTAGTATATATTGCAATCGTTTATAAGCTAAGGCCCCCTAATTCATTCAGTTAAAATGCAAAATCATAAATCATAAATAATTTATTCTTACTACATGGTTAGTGCGTGCTTTTTCTTTCCCAATCGATAAGATATCATTAAAATGACAAGCAGATAACAAAGTCTAACTCGATGAAATGTCTAACTATTACAATCAGCTATTAAAGCTGAAACAAGTCAATGTGGTGGAGCGCTCCAAGTGACGTCACGCTCCAATCCCCCCTCCCAATGTGCAATTAAGTGCGCAACATTGTTCCCGCTTCGTTTGGTGAATTGGAATATTGCATCCATATTCCTAGACCATCGAAGTACATCCCATAATAAAACATCAACCTCTAACATCATCCCCATCTGTCCGTTTAGCATTCAAATTAAAGTTTTCGAATCACCTTCAAGCACAATGGAAGGCCATCTGTGATCAAGGACAAATTGCATACCTTCCCTCAGAGCTAGTGTTTCTGCCACCAACGAGCTTGTAACTTGGGGAAAAGCACGAAACCTTGCTCCTACAAATTGCCCCATCGAATCCCGAGCAACCATTCCAACCGTGACCAGCGTAGACTCCACTCTCCAAGCAGCATCAACATTGACCTTTATCCGTGCAGGGTCAGGACGACACCATTGTTAGATTGAACAACCCACTGTAGCTGGTGCTGTCTTCTCAAGCGCATGAACGACTAAACTAGAATTGGCTTCCTTGAAGATTGCTAACTTGATGCCTGAGTATGCTAAAATTCCAAGGCCTCTGTTCTTCACCAACCACCACAGCATTCCTATGTTGCCATAAGTACCACATAACCTAACCCACTTGACTCATAACATCAAGTTTATGCTCTGGGCCAAGCTGTAATGAGATGTGAAGCCACCAATCCTTGAAACAGTTCCAAGCCCCTTCTTTTGTTAAAAAATGCCAAGGCGATGCAAACCAAAGGCATCTAGAAAAAGGACAAGAAATAAGAAGATGCAATGTACTCTGTACATGATCATTACAAAGAACACACCCATCGTCGACTTTCATGCCTCTCCTAACTAAGTTGTCTCTTGTGGGAAGTATATTATGTAAACACTTCCAACGGAAAAGTTTCACCTTAGGCGGAACCATAAGTTGCCACAAATTTTTCCATACGAACGAATTACCATTCTGTGCACTAGACTCTCCTTACGCCACCTCCTGAATCTCTCTATTTCTCTTCATATTAGTTGTCGTAATATAACCCGAACCTGTGAGATACATGCCATTCTTAGTATGGTTCCATACTAATTTATCTCTGATATGATGTCTACTCAATGGAATTGCTGAAATTCGCCGCAAATCATCTGTAATACCCGGCCCAAAGTGGGTGATGTCATATGTTTGATATGATTTGATTGGTACTACTCACATCATCAAGATGCATCTTTTTTTCGGTTGTCCAACTCATAAGAACTCCAAAGTTAAGCGTGCTTGAAAGACCAAGTCATCCTCTTCCAAGTCAGACGCAATCACCTCCATATCCCAAGCCCCATTCCTTATCAATTGAGAGACCCATTTCAGTCCCTCCCTGCAGATCCCACGAGCATGGAA
>CM016561.1:31814671-31942117 GCA_003412495.2 Echium plantagineum | reverse complement strand
TGAAACCTTGATAGGAAAAACCCGTTTTAGGACAAAACCTGGATCAAGGAAAAAGAGTACAACGCGTACGAACTCCCCCTCATGACCACATCATTTTACATCATTTAGTTGAAGTAGTCCCATACCTTGGATGATCTTTCAAACGTTGAGGTAGAGAGTAATTTAGTGACAACATCTTCCAAATTGTCACATGAACCGATGTAACATCGTTATCCATAAAGAAGAACTTTGATGATATATGTTTTGTTATATCCCATTTGATACATCCTTATTCGGTTGTGTCATACTAGCAAAATCATTTTCTAACTCAAGGTCAACGGGACCAATTTGCATATTACAAAACACAAGTAATATGGTCTTCTGGATCAAATTTATCAATGAACACATTCACGATTTTCTTCGTGTATTTAAAATTTATGCGTGTTTAGGTGATGTTGTTAATATATTGTTTCATAAAACTCAGTGAAATATATCAACACCAAATATTCATTTAAATTCCTCTAAAATTTTGTGATGATAAATGGTGTACTCTGTCTCAATATCTTAATTGGGATTTTGTGACAAACAAAACATATCACTTGTTTAGTATCATTTATATTATATGGTACTTTAGGACCAAATAATTCTTTTGCATTTTCTCTTTGCATTTATTCATATCTAATGATATTATAACATTTGAGGTGCTCAATGAAACATATCAATAATATTTTATAGCAAATTTGTTCTTCAATAAATTTACTACTTTTGGATGCTCTTCAGGAGTTCCAATAATACTTCCATTATCGCAAACTAGCTTCCTCATCTTTACATGCAATACAATGTCATATAATATCATTCTTATAACCTTCGTTGGTTAATTAGTCACTAGGAAAATCTTGTGGACAAAAACCTAGTGGAAAAGAGAGTTGTTTCTCCTTAGATATGCCTCAAGTAATTGTCTCATTAAAACCCTTACCAAGAAAAACTCAGTGGGAAAAAACTTGGTGAACGGAAAAAGAGTACAATGCATATCATGTCTCCCCCTGATGAAATCATCAGTAGCATGTCCAAATCATGCCATTATCAATTATCTTGCATGATCACAAGATCATGTTTCCTTTGTAAGATATACATTAGAATTGATTCTTCAAGACCAAATTCATATCTTTCGATCCTCAAGACCAAGCTGAATTAGCTTGTATATATATTTACAAGGTATTTGATTCCAAATCCTTTTTTTCTAGCAATTGAGAACCCTTCTGAAGTTACTGTGCTATTTGTTCTGATAATTTAGTAATTGAGAACTCTTCTGTAGTTTCTATAATTTAGAATTGGATCTTTAGTGATATCATGAATATTCCACTACTACAGAAATGAGCTAAGATATTGCTCTTTTTTGGCCTTAGATAGCGCTTTTTTGCGCTATTGAAGCTACCGCTATTGTAGTTTAGATAGCGTCAAAAATCGCGCTAAGCTACTGATATACTTAAATAGCGTTTTGTACTTGTATAGCGCTCCATAAAACGCTAAGCTAGTCATGTACTTAGATAGCGCTTTGTATTTTTTGTATAGCGCTCCCTAAAGCGCTAAGCTAGTCATGTACTATATTACAAATTTTAAGTAGGATAGCGCTTAAATAAGCATTATTTTAGTAGTAGTGATTAATCTTGAATAGCTCATAATTAAGCGCTATCTAAGTTATTGAAGCTATTTTTTCATTTTTTTTTGATAAATTATTGTACCGATTTCCTGTGTTTAAATACAATATTTGACATAATATTGACGAAACTTAATTGATAGTAAAGTCATAATGTGATAAATATTTTATCATTCAATGCAAAATATAATATATGCATTGAGTAAAATAATTGTTGATACAAAATTCTTAATATGCCATCAAATATATTTATTCATAGCACAATATCAACTAATATCTTAAACTACAAGAATAACTAAAATGTTTTGCTTCACCACACCGTTGATGTATCTTCCATAAAAGCATCTACATCAGCATCAACCATCAAGTGTTTCAATCCTACTACTATTTCTCGTATTCTTGATAGTTCTGATAGAAGTTCATATGTCGTTCCAGCACCTAAGCAACACGTAACAAAATCAGCACTTAGAATTTGATCTTAGGAAAGGTTATCTAGGATTCTAGCGCGAGGATTCGCTTAGAGATCAACCTTCTGGAGCTAATGGATTGATGAAGAAGCCAAGAATTTCTGAACTTGGAAGAGGGAGGGCTGCGTTTCTGCCTGCCTAGGGAAGCCGATCGGCTTTGGGATAGGGGGAGAGTTTTGTCTTATGCTTTAGGTGATAGGCTTATTGGCTAGTTATATGGAGGCCCAAACTCCATTATTGCTCACAAATTAACTTGAAACGTCAATAACAAACTTTTAACAAGTCTCGTATGAAATAAAATAATTTTATCACAAGTTTTAATGTTATTAATTATAATAATATTTTATTTTATTAATTTCGGTCGTAATATTACGTTTGAAATGATTGAAGGATTTTATTAGAGTTAATTGCTGAAATGGTCTCAATAAGTGGGGGTTTGGTGCACTTTGGTCCCTGAAAGTGGCACTGTTGCGGAAATGGTCCCTGAAAGTGTGTCAGATGGTGCAATTTAGTTCCTATTCCGTTATATCCGTCAAATTTTAGCGTGAATAGTGATTTTGGGGGCAAAATTGAAATTTTTTATAACTTAATAGCTCCAACTGGGGCCTAATGTAAATAACATCGAATCCCATCAAAATCGAATTGGAAATGGAGAAAGTTACTTTTACCTATAACTTTTTATTATTTACATTTTAGGCCCCAAATGGGGCTATTAAGTTATAAAAAGTTTTGATTTTGCCCCCAAAATCACTATGCACGCTAAAATTTGACGGATGTAACGGAATAGGGACTAAATTGCACCATTTGACACACTTTCAGGGACCATTTCCGCAACAGTGCCACTTTCGGGGACCAAAGTGCACCAGGCCCTCACTTACTGGGACCATTTCAGCAATTAACTCGATTTTATTACTCCTTTTTTAGATGATACTAATGTAAAGTGGATTGAATCAAGCTCAATAAGATGCATATTTTTAAGTTACTTATTGAAATATTTAGAAATTACAACGAACAACATCAAATTTTCAAGTAACATAGAGTTTTTATTAGGGGTGCATACGAAGCAAATAGTTCCCCGAATGTTCGAACTCCAATATTTGGTATTCGAATTTTGTCGAATATGGATCAAACTCGAATATGATTTTGTTATTCGAGTATGGTATACTATTAAGGACTTGTATATATAGTATTAATTTATATAATAATATGTGTGTAAGAATTCAAGTTTGAATGTCAAATATGTCAAATATTGAACCAAATTCAAATATTGGTATAGTATCAAATCGAATGCGAACTCGATTTTAGTATACGAATAAAAAATGAATACAAAATTCTAATAGTGTTATAAAAATTGAAATCAAATATTTGATATTCAGACTCGAATGCTAGCTATTACGAATCGAATTGGAATACAATTTTGCTAATTGAATCATAATCAACTATGAATGTTTACCAATTAGATTTAATAACTTTCGAATATGTTCATTTCGAATTCGAACCAAATATTCGATTCATATTCGAGCATTTATATGAAAATATGTGTATACGAATTTGAGTTTGAATGTCAAATATAACAATAATATTCGAACTGAATTCGAATAATGGTAAAACATGACGAATATCAAGTCGGACTCAAATTTTGATAGAATAGTACACATCAAATTGAATCGAAAATGGATTTTAGTATTCGGAACCAATATGATTACAGATTCGAATATTATTGTCATAAATAATAAATTTTGATGATATTCGAGTCTAATTTGATTCGGTTTTCATTGTTCGTTTCCAACCCTTATTATTATTATTAGTAATATCGTTATTATTATTATTATTATTATTATTATTATTATTATTATTATTATTATTATTATTATTATTATTATTACTATTATTTTGATAAATTAATTTTTAGTGTTTAATAAAATCTATCAAACCAGCCTTAGATAAATATGGATCTTCTTTAACGCATATGGATAGCTTCAATTGATTTGGATGTTGTTTCGATAACATGGACTTGTCCATCTAGTCCTTGTCCAATCATGCAAGCCCATTAACACGAACAAAAAACCGCTATCTAAGTACCCACTTAGATAGCACTTGCTAGGCGTTATTGAAGTTATACATAGGATATCGTATTTGAAGCGCTATTTAAGGTTTAACTTGCATAGCGCCTTCAAAGCGCTATTGTATCCCTATATTTTGCGCTATTGTAGATTTTGTAACACTTTCTTCTATAGCATTTTTTGAAGCGCTACTTAAGTTATCACTTGGATAGCGCTTAAAAATCAAAGCGCTATCTAAGTCTTTTGTCTTTTTTTTCAATTTCGATTTACTTTTTTAATTTCAAAACATCAACAAGCGCTATTCAAGTACCCACTTAGATAGCGCGTTAAAAAAATACTATCGAAGTGGCGCTACCTAAGCTGATATGTGTAGTAGTGTTCAGGTTATCAACAAGAATAATTATATAAGTTATCAAATGAAGATACATAAGATTCACATCAACTCACCAGGGGAGGACCCCATATTGTTCATAGTGGTTCATTTGAACCACCACTATTTAAAAAAAACGGTTAACTAGATGTGTTAGAAGGAGAAACATGAAGTTATAGAGTGTAAAATAGAAGAAAGAAGATGACAGATTCGTTTCAAAGTGTGAAGAAATGAAGATTGCTACTAGCCTATTAGTGTGTTAGGGTTATTTGTTGAGCTGGGTTATATTTATTGGGCTGTATAGGTAGTCTTAATTAATCAAGTAAGATTTTCCTAATTTTTGACATGTTTGCTCTTTTTTATAATTAAATGTTTTTAATAATTAAATAATAAACATGTAGTACATATTGAAAGGAACTAAGTATATCAAAATGAACTGAAAATTATAGCATTTAAAAGTATTGTTTTACTTTCGTTAATAATTAATGATATAAATTTTAATTTTGATCCATATTTTAATATATTAATTAACAAACAAGTTAGTATTTCTTATTTAAATTTTGATAATTTATTATTATGATAGAATCAATAATTTATTGAGCTATGGAAGAAAAATTTAAATTAATATATATTCAACTAAAAAAATTTCTTGTGCCATTATATTTAATTTATGGTAAAATAATTTGTTAATAGTACAAAAAACGCTGCAAAAATTTAGTTCATATTTTGAACCACCACATGAAACATCCTAGATCCGCCCCTGCAACTCACACAAATTAACTCAAACGTTTGACCCCAGATAATAAACAAACAAATATATCATATAATCATCTTGCATATAACAAGAATGCAAAATAAAGCATATATGATATACTATCGATTGATTTATATATTCACGTGAAATTGAATAGAAAGACAATGCAAAAATGTCTAACAATGCAATTCGAACTGTAATCCATCTTCCGGATGGCTTTCACTTTATTCAAGTACTTATCATATTAACTCAACTGAGTTACGTTCCCGGGAACATATATATGTGCTTCAGGCACCATAAATGTATAGATATGTGCTTCATGCATCATACATCTTCTTACATGTTTTCATGTATACCTATTCTTACCATGCTATAATATAAGTTAGAGACGCATTTCAAGAGAATATATTTTGTTGCTACCAAACAAATACAACTTTAATACCCTTTTATCAATATGTGTGTTGTGACACCGTATAAATCATTTAGTGCATCAGAGTACCAATATTTTGTGACAAAACTTACTTCATTATTTTCACAAGTACCACCTAACACATATAATGCACTAATTTCACGTTTCATTAGACTTCGGGTCTAAATGTCTCAATTGTATAGTGAGTTTAGCAATACTCAATATAACTGTAACCGTATCATATTTTCTTAGACTTCATGTCTAAATTTCTCACCTTATACAATGAATTTAGTTTACTCTTGATTGCGTCTTTTCTCTTTGGCCATTCATAAATATATGTTTATTCACTTAAAGACTTAAGATCCTCATATTGCTTGCATCATATAGAGTTTTTCATTTGTATGCAATATTTCTTATCGACAATATCGTTTTCCTTTCTCGTTCCACACTTCCACCATGTTCAAGATAATTGAGATCTCATTCTATTCATGAATATTAGCATGTAAATGTCTTCCAGACATTTGTAATATCGTTAACTTATTCATGAGATATGTTAGTCATCTATCTCTTCTGGAGGTGTTCATCTTGTAGACCATCATCAAATATTTATTATTTTAGATTTCAGATGGTGGAACTATTCGATATATAATAGTTCTTCAGGAACCTTCACTCTAACTAGAACTTTACAACTGGTATACAATTTCATTAATATTTTGAAGTCAGAAATTTGTTTGGTAGTGAACTTCTGGTTCATATTTATCCTTTGAACTTCTGGTTCATATTTACTCATTTTGAGTAGGGATGTTATCAGTTCGCTGCAAACCGACAAAACCGACCGAACCGAAATTTTACCGATTTGGTTGGGAAAAAATCACACCTAACCGAAGCAGTGCGAAAGAATTCAAAACCGACCAAAAAATTTTGGTTTTTGGTTTTAGTAAAAACCGAACCGAACCGACTATTTATATATATATTGTTTAAAATATTTATATTTGTGATATTTCTTTATAGTTGTACTTAATTTTGATTTTTCTTAAAAAAATATTATATCATTTATATAATTTGTTAGATTAAACTTTAATATTGACCCAATGGACCAAGTGTGAAGTGTCCAAGACCCACTTTAAAAATCCACTAGCCATTTATGTACAGTCCAACCTATACGATTTGTTTTTCTTATAATATTTTTGTTTTGCATAATTAATTAGATATTGTCAAAATTATGTAACATATATATGAAAGTAAACAACAACATCATATACAATTGAAAAATAAATTTGAAGAAAATATAAGTAAACCACTATTATATACAAAAATATAGAATTATTTAAAAAATTAACTAAAGGGAAGTTAAAAAAAAAGTAGAAGTTATTTTCAATTTGAACAAGTGTTAGTTGTTGATTGGTTATAGAAAATCATGGGGCTTCAAGAATAACTTCTATGTGACCTCTTCCCATATATTATTTATAGTGTACATGTTTTTTCAACTCTGCGCTTTTGTAGTTTCCATCTTGTTGCGTTCATGTGAAACAATCTAACAATTAACACCCAAACTTTCTATTTCTCAATATGTGTTACATTGACATGAACTATTTCTATTTTCTTTTTGAACTTCCTGTGGATGTGTATACTCGATTTAAATTGAAATCGTTGACTTTTTTTTGTTTTGTTTAAAAACCGAAAAACCGACCGAACCGAACCGATTTTGCCTAAAAACCGACATCAACCGAACCGATTTAGACTGAGAGAATTTTCAACTGACTTGGTTTGTGTAGTTAAAAAACCGATAGAACGGTTTCACACAAAAATCGGGAAAAACCGACCTAATCGAGCCGATAACATCCGAAATTTTGTGGATAATATAATATAAGGATATTTCAGTATAATTTTTCAGTTGTTTATTCTCTCCCCCTCAATGTTGAAAACATTGATACATTACAACGGAAAATTACTATTTCCGAGTATATAGATGTCTATACCTTATAGGTATGATAAAACTTCGAATCGATCATCCATCGTGCATATTGTTGAAATTATACGATGCACGATTTAATTTCAAGGGTATTACATTTGGTTTATGACCAAACCAACTATATTGGGGAGTTGTATGATAACTTTTCAGCTCGATGTGGAACATCCGTGACTGCACGTAATATAACATTTCCTAACAATCAATCTAGGGTCTATGCATGTACTACAACATGCCCCCTACCAATCAACTGGGAGTTTACAACATGTAGCTCACAAAACTCTTTAAACTAGATAAATAAATTGACTCTACAATGAGCATTCAATTGAGTTTCATATTACTACTCTTCGCATCGTACCTGATCCAGGATGGTCTAACCGGTTATACTAAATAACAATGTTATCATGAATCTCAAACTTCAGGTTTGATACAGATATGTATATATTTCAAGTAATAATACATTAGCTATTCGAAAGCCTTCAATTGACATTGTTACATTATTTTCATATATTAGCTCTTCTGGAGCCTCCAATTGAAATTGCTCACGTAATAATTAACTCTTCAAGAGTCTTGACTTGACATTGTTGTACTACTGTCAAATATTAGCTCTTCTAGAATCTTCAATACTGTCAAATACAATATATATAATTGGCACATACGTAACCAATTAATTTATAGATAAATCTCCCAGATTTAGGTATCACATTAATTTACCTATAAACCTTCAAGATTTAGGTATTTGATAATCGTCTTCTGGACGGTGATATAATTATCACATTAATTTACCGATAAATCTTCGAGATTTAGGTATTTGGTAATCGTCTTCTGGACCGATTAGTTATAACAACTTTGACATTGTTATCGAACATACAAATGTATATATGAACTATACAAAACTTATAAGTATAATAAAATTAATCGACATTAACATATATAAAATTAAATGATAAAAGTAATCGATACTGTTATAAAATGTATAAGTAAATTTTCTCGAGGACAAAAACAAATTGTCATCTGGACAAATAAACACAAATTGTCTTCTGGACAAATATAAACAAATTGTCTTCTGGACCAATATAAACAAATTGTCTTCTGGACAAATAAAAATAAATTGTCTTCTAGACAAATAAGTACAAATTGTTTTCTAGAAAAATAAAAACAAATTGTCTTCTGAAAAAATATAACAAAACTTTAATTACAACATAAAATTGTCTTCTAGACAAATTGTCTTCCGGACAAATATAAATTGTTTTCTACAAATATAAACAAATTTATATTCTAGATAAATATAAATTGTTTTCTGTTGTATTTTAGACAAATATAGATTGTCTTCTACAAATATAGATAAATTTATCTTCTGGATAAATATAAATTGTTTTCTATTGTCTTCCAGACAAATATAAATTGTCTTTTACAAATATAGAGAAATTTATCTTCTGGATAAATATAATTGTTTTCTGTTGTCTTCCAGACAAATATAAATTGTCTTATAGAAATATAGACAAATTTATCTTCTAGATAAATATAAATTGTTTTCTGCTGTCTTCAAGACAAATAGAAATTGTCTTATACAGATATAGACAAATTTATATTCTGGATAAATATAAATTATTTTCTGTTATCTTCCAGACAAATATAAATTGTCTTCTGGACAAATATAATAGGGCATTTGTATATAATAGGGCAACATATCAATTGACATTGACATAAACGAATTCAATAATATATGAACATTTGTATATAAAAAAATGGACAACATATGTAAATAAACAAATCCGATCGACAATATAAATAATAAACATATTCGGCAATATATTATGTAATAGTATGAAATAACTTTAATCAAATATTTGATAAAGTTCAATATCATTCTAGTTATATAAAAATAAATTTGTTGAAGATAAAGTATAACTCAATTGGTTAGAGACTCGCGCTGATAACATGTTATAAATGAAGTACAATATAGAGAATGAAACAAGATAGAGGGAGAAAGATTATGTTATTGCCTTCTTCAAGAATGTACAAAACAATGTATAAAGGTCATCTATTTATAGACTACTACTATTACATCATAGAATACCAAGAGACATGAATTTACATTGCTCATCAAAGTCAGTAATTAAAGGACATCCAAAAGACATCCATATTCATAACAATAATTTAATACATAGATTATGAGCGGACTTTAGCAAGCCATCATAACCCCTAATGTCAATACGGGTAATCCTAAATATTAATTTATACTAGAATTAATATTATTTTGAACATAACTTTAAATTAAGTAAATTGGTTGTACAATCTAATTGTTCAACGGGCATATTTATGAGATTTAATAATCTCATATTTCAAACACTTTAACTTGCCCTTGGAACAACCGAGCTCTGATAAGATATATTTCACCAAACTCTTGCATTTGTTTTTTTCTTGGATGCTTGAATCAAATGTGATTCCCGGATAGTGGCTCTCAAAATCACCTTAGATTATCCAAGAGGTTAGAAGTCTGCCATTGTATCCGGTTGTACGAATCCCTCACGACGTACAGGTCTTTCCACCATTGGTAGTATGAAGAACATATGCCTTTTATAGTCTTTCTATTACAGAAGACGTTTTGATAGGGTCACAACAGATTACTGCCATAATGTGAAAACCTACCTCGTAGGTCTAAGAATCGCTATTTAACATAAGTTCTATCGGAAACTACTTAGGACACAAATACATTATCTTCTAAGTTCACATGGCGATCATGTCTAGTACTCATGGTTTGTAAGTAATTCAAAACCATATACCTATGTAATTGACTAGAGGTCATACTCTCTTCTTGATCCAAGAAATGTGATCAAGACAATCATTCACATACTAGTTATATATGATGTGTTATTCTAATAGTGAATATCTGACCAGGGACAAACTATGTTATTGTTCTCTAGGCTTGATAGAGGATTTCTTGTTTAGGTCGTCGACTCTAAAAGCCTTTCTAAAAAACTTAAGATTGCTATGGAATAACATTCATTATAAATAGTAATGACAACATATATATATACTATTATATATCTTTATCACAATAAATGATGAACTGAAACATATATTGATTTGAAAGCTAAATTCATATATTATTTCAAAATAATTGTCTTACAATCAAACATATGACTATATGAAGAAACTAGCTCCCACTAAAACTAACACCACTCAAGCATCTTTTAAAGTCCCGTTCTAGACAAGTGCTTATCATACTTGTTCTGATGTAGCGCTTTTGTTATACGTTATATTAGCATAGGTCGGAACCTTACATATTTTTACATCCCCTCTATCAACTATATCATGAATAAAATGATATTTTCTGAGTACATGTTTGGACTTCCGATGTGATCTTGGTTCTTTAACTTGAGTTATAGCACCAGTGTTAGCGCATAACAACTTCAATGGGCCTTCAATGCTAGATACTATTCTAAGTTCACTCACAAACTTCTTTATCTAGCAAGCTTCCTTTGCAGCCTTAGAGGTTGCAATGGTACTCAGCTTCCGTTGAGTCTGCTATAGTGCCTTGTTTGCTACTGCACAAAGACATTGCACTACCATTTAGACAGAATACATAACCAGACTGAGATCAAGAATCATCTCTATCGGTTTGGAAACTGGCATCAGTGTATCCCTCTACTAACACTCATTCTCTCCTCAGTAAATTAGGAACATATCTCTAGTCCTTCATAAGTACTTCAGTATGGCCTTTACAACTGTCCAGTGACTTTCACCTGAACATGATTGGTACTCAGAGCATATGGTACGTCTATCTGTGTACATAGCAAGACATATATGATGGATCATATAGCTGATGCATAAGGAACACCACTAATTCGTTTCTCCTCAGCCTCGTTTGTGGGACAATATAAACGGTTGAGAGCAATGTCATGTCTCATGGGGAGATTTCCTTTCTTGAAATAATTCATTTTGAATATTTTTAACACTTTTTCAATATAAGTGTTCTGGCTCAGTCCAATGAGCCTTTTAGATCTATCTCTATATATCCTAGATCTATTTCTATAGATATTGATTCCAAGAACATATTGAGCTTAACCTAAGTCCTTCATAGAGAAACACTTACATAATCATGACTTGACTGATTCAAACATGCGAATGACATTTCCTATGATTAGTATGTCATCTACATACAATACTATAAATACAATGTTTCTCCCACTAACCTTCTTGTATATACAAGAATCTTCTTCGCTCTTAATGAAACCAAAACATTTGATTGCTTCATTGAAACGAAGATTCCAACTTCTCTACACTTGCTTAAGTCCATAAATGGATCTTTGTAGCTTGCATACTTTTTTAGGTCCTTTGGGACATGTAAAGCATGAGGTTGTGTCATGTACACATCCTCTTCTAATTTCCCATTATGGAATGCAGTCTTTACATCCATCTATCAGATTGCATAATCATAATAGGCAATTATGGCTAAGATAATCTGAATAGATTTAAACTTAACAACTAGAGAGAAGGTTTCATCATAATCAACTCCTTGAATTTACTTTAAACCTTTGGCTACAAGTCTAGCCTTATATACATGGACATTTCCATCTTTATCCAGTTTTTGTTTAAACACCCACTTACACTCAATAGGACTTATATAAATTTAATATATTTTATTGAGATTTAAAGTTAATGTGGCTATAATGCATCATTTTCTGTAATTATTAATGAAGTTGGAGTTTATGAAAATTTAATTGCTATATTCGATATTTTTATACGTAATACTGTAATAGTTGATTTGTGGTTGAGAATTATTTGTTCAGAATTTAGTTACAAGTGTGAGCCCAAGCCAACTTATGATTCAAGTTCAAAATGCGGTCGAGCTGGAACTTTAATTAACGAACAACTGAATTCCGAAAGCAAAAAGAATTATGGGCCAAATTCTAAGGAAATAAAAGATATGGGCCGCCAACTTGCAAGTTGTGGGCTTTGAGTGACCTAGAGTTGTTGTTGCACGCCCAAAAAGTCAAAAAGAAAGAAGAAAAAGTTGGCAGCAACGTAATACTTGTCACTTCACCGTTTCAAATCGCTTCAGTTTTCTCAACTGGTTTTTATTCTCCTCATTTTTAATTCAAGAATAATTATGTCTTATCATTTTATTATTATGAGCTCATTTCTTTATTATAAGCGATTAGATGAACCCATACAGTTGAATTATTTACCGTTATTTGAGAATTGCTACGCACTACTTTTATCCATTGTTCTTAATTTATAATTTATTGCTTTGGAATTTGATCAGTTCTTAATAACTAAATTATATGAGATTATGATTGACTACCGCCGCCCATGTAAAACTATCATAATTAGCTCTTTTGAATAATTGAATAGGGAATTGACGTGGTACACCATGCGCTTGGAATTATTTGGTTTGCAGCTAGATAATTGATTCGCCCAGACATCATGAGTAATCGAGAGTTTGGTATACTCTATTGATTTAATTATTAATTCATTTGAATTAATTGATATATAGCCTTTGTGTGAGCAATTCTGCGTAATTTGTAGATAAAGACATTGTACGGTGAAATCGAAGTTGCTAGTAATCTTAATATCGATAAAAAGCTAGTACTTTTACAGTTTTCTTTATTTTGCATCTCCCTAAATATATTTTATTTTCATTTTTATTAGTAGATTACAATAATTGAATTAGATAGCATTTCCCTGTTGGTTCGGCCCTTTCTCTTTGCAACTATACTCGATTACGACTCGTGCACTTGCGAGGTTTACACATACAAAATTTATTCATCAAGTCGTTGGCGCCTTTCCCGCCGGGGATTTGTTTTATTAGATTCAGTTAGAAGTAATTTATTTTTGTTTCTGTTTACATCACTATTTACATTTAGGTGCTCTCTAATATTTTTGCTAGTCCTTTCAGTGTTTTATGCTTGGTCCTCGTTACCCCTACTTGGCACCTGCAACCGACGATATTAATCAGCTTGAAAGAGTCTTACGACGAGCTAACACCCCTACTCAAGGTAACATGGCTTGTTTGATGAGAGATTGGACACTTCCTAGTGTCGATGTTTGTCCCTCGTGAATCGTTCTGAATGATGTAGCAAGATATTATGAGCTGAAAAGTAGTCACTTCAGTAGGGCACATGTTAAGCATTAAATATAGAAACAAAATTCAACCTTCGCCTAGATTCACCTCATCCAAACACACCATTAAAGAATTCTCCTTCCTTTGATTCACCTCAATCCAAACACACCATAAATAAAATCGGAGCTTGGAAATCTACATTATGGTATTGGTGAAAGAGATGAGATATTAAACAATTATTTTCTAAGAAAATATTAATCCAATTTATTACCTTTAGAAAATAGACACGAACAAGACATGGAACCAGTAGGAATATAGTAGTAAATGTTCAGCCTTCACTTTTTCTGCCTTGCAATTTTCGTTTGAGCTTAAAACATCAATGATGTAATGTTGGAAAAATATTCTTAAAGTTGTTTCCAAATCTATGGAGATTTTTGGTTCAAATCGATTTAACTGTTCTCGACTCAAGGATAGAGCTAGCCCCAAGATTATTTAATGATATTTAGTTTTTGACCCCTAAAGCCTACTGGCAACTTTTTTAGTATGATTCAGTTTTCAACCCCTGCATTTTCAATCGTACTACTCAGAATACATTATTTTATACTCCCTTTCATTTTTAGTTATCATTATAAACATTTAGGTCAAAACGACAACTAATGAAACGGAGTTACAAAAGAAAGTAACAATTTACAGACGAAAGTAATCACCTGAATGCGATTATGAATAACCAATATCATTATGTGTTTTTTTTTGTTTATAACTAATAATGTAAAACGAAACATATTTTCAGCCCATTTTGTCAGATTTCATATTTTGGACCATGTAACATATTTTCTGCATGTTTCAACCCGGACACACTTTTTTTGACCCGGACCATATTTTCGACCCGAACCATAACTGTTTAGCCCTCGAAACATATTTTGGCCAATTTCGACCAGGAACCGCATTTTCGATCACTTTCTACCCCGAACCATATTTCCGGCCCGCTTTGACCCGGCGTCCGTTTCAACCGGGAAAATGTTTTAGCTCCGTCTCGACCCCGGAACATATCTTCGGCTCACGGAGATCCGGGACTATTTTTCGGTCCCTTTCAACCCTGGTCCATATTTCCAGCCCCTTTCTATAAGGGAACATTTTTTCGAACCCGAACCATTCTTAGGCCATTTCGACCCGGGATTACATTTGCCCAGTTTCGACCCAGGACTATATTTTCGGCGCACATCTACCCAAGATATACTTCGACCTATCGTTGCAATCCGGGGAGCATATTTTCGGACCGAAAAGTGTTAGGAAAGATTCTTAAATTTAAAAAAATTGACAATCTTTTAAAGACAAAGGGTGTATAAGACAGGCTTCGGTGAAGGATCTTCTAAAGATCTGCCTTTGGATTGGATAAACATGGAATTGCCTGGTATGTGAACACAAGCCAGCTAAATTATACGACAGCAACAACAGTGACAGAATACTGAAGAAACTGAAGAACTAGGCTTAACCATGTCTATGGTCGAAATGAGTTGTGGTCAAACAAAGTCAATTGGATGATTGGAAACTAGCCGTTAGAGTTTGCTGAAATTAGGGATTAGATATTTATCTTTATCCAATTGTATACATTTTTATTTTCCTAAGTAGGATAGGATTAGTAAGTCTGTGGTGGCCTTTCCTAATTGGTTCATCTTTGTCTATAAAAGGGGCCCACATTATCCATTGTATTGTTCAAGTTTTTAGTTTATCTAAAATTCAATAATAAACTTTGTTCATTTTTCTCCTTCTTGCTTTGTTCTTGATTCCGATTAAGTTTTCATTCTTTCTTCATTCAAAAATTCTTAGATGGTATTAGAGCTCAGATCTTAAATCGATCGAAATTCTAACATATCCAAAAAGAATCCTACAAGATCAAAACGAAGATCATAAAAGAAATGAGTGAAGCAAATAAGAATCCAGAGGATGAAACTTCTGAGGCAGGAGGAGCATGCGGGTCTGGTGGAGGAGGACCAGCGGAGATACCATCGGACAATCCTCTCTATCTCCACAGCTCTGACCACTCTAGTTTGTTACTGGTGGCAGATCCACTGACAACCAATCATTACAATTCTTGGTGTAGAGGCATGACCATTGCATTAGAGGCAAGGGCAAATTTGGATTCCTCAATGGAAAGATTCCAATTACAGCAGAAGATGATCCAACCTACAAGCAATGGAGGAAAGTAAACTCAACACTAGTATCTTGGATCCTAAATTCTATTTCATGAGAGTTGAGCCATGGATATCTTTATACCAAGATTTCTGGAAAGTTGTTGGCTAATGATGCTGAAAGATGTGGGAAGACTAATGCCCCTAAGATATATGAATTGAAGAGAAGCATCTCATATGCAAAACAATATAGAGATTCAGTTGCTGTGTATTACAACAAATTAACAGGTCTATGGGATGAATTAGGCAACATAAAGCCAGAGCTGTTAGTGATATGGTCATGCAATTTCTGATGGGCCTAAATGAAGAATATGATGCCATCAGGCACCAGATTTTTCTAATAAAACCTTTTCCTTTACTCTCCAAGGCATATGTGATGATAGGTCTGGTTGAAGATACAAATGCCATTCAACGCCTCTCCCTTAATTCCAATAATAACTCAGCAATGCAAGCAAAGGCATTAGTACAGTTCAAGAACAATGCTGGGGTTCAAATTCATATCAGAATGGTGGACAATATTGAAAGAATGGTGATATGGGAAATAACCAGAATAACTGGTATGGAAATAACCTGAGTAATCAGAATTCTGGGAACTTCTCTCCAAGAAATGGGAATTATGCCAACAGAAACAATGTCAGAAATGAGAATGGAAGAGTTGATAGGAGCATGATGAGATGTGTATACTGTTGAAAACAAGGGCACCTCAGATCAGGATGCTTCAAACTAATAGGATGACCAAATCAGTATCAAAACCAGAAAGGGAAATTGAAGGCAAATAATGTCATTCAACAGGACAGAAGAGATACTCTTGTGTGTTGGAATATCCCGGGGTTGCAAGACACAATGAACTACGATAGTTCATATGTCTTGAAAACCCTAATTCGTTGATCGTTAGAACTTACACAATAGAACTAGCTCATAGAAGTATATGTTTAAAGATAGTGTGAATATGCTACAACTAACATAATCAAAGAGTGTGGCTACAAAGATATACCTTTGAAGCGTGAGCGGAAGCGATATGATCTTCAAGTGCTTATCCCCACACCTTGCTCCTTGCTTTCTTCTTGAAGAAATTTCTATCACCAAGGTGATATGGAACTACTATGAAATAGTCCACACCAATACCTTAGATAGCAATAAGACACACTTGGACTAGTGTGTGTTATTGAGGAGTGTGTAGTCTAACTACTATAGCAAACTATAGAACAATTTCTATACTCTAACACTTAGAGTTTTGCTAGAGGGTTTGAAGATGAAGTGTGTGTGTTTGTTTGTGTTCTCTAACAAGAGTTGTGTGATACTTAGCTTGATCCTCTACCCATTCTATATCATCTTATGATATAGAATGGATGATGAAACACATTATACACTAAACAAACACATTAACCATCCATATGGTTAATGCCTCTTGGTCCATGGAAGATTCTCTTACAAGAGTTCTTCCCAAGACTTACAAAGCCTTCCCTAGGCATAAAGTAGCCACCAAGATGTCAACCATTCATGATGATGGAATTAATTAATCTTAATTAATTAATTAAATCATATCTTATTTAATTAATTCATTAATTAATTAAATCATTTCAATAAATGATAATATATTTATATATCTCACATATATATATATACATAAACCCCAAATGGCGTGTCCGGAACCAATTCCGGGCGCACCATCGGTTCGGTCGGGACACGATCTCGATCGAACCGAAATTCCTCATCCCTTATTCACTTTCGGGTCACTACTCGAAAGTATCTTCGGTAATTGTTACGTGTGTGACCTCATAGCCCGAGTAACGAAGGCATCGGGATTCAACGTATAAGACCGTATACACGAATCCCGAAGATCATCGTGAGAGCCTAGTCTGCCATTCGATGACCCCCGGCATTATATCGGGTGAGACTACTGATAGTTCAGATAACTATCGGTTGTTGAACCGTATATATAGATGATATAGTTCACGGGCACTAATTGAGGAAATTGACACATCAATTTCCAACACTCCCACTTGCCCTTGGACTATTACCAATGTCTTGGATGTACACTTGCATCCTTGTCACATGATTCCCTTTGTCCTCGGTTTTCGTCATAGGCTAAAGCAAGAAAGCGTGTCGCCAACTCCTATGACATAATTTCTCGGAACACGAGATAGTCTCACTCCCGTTCATAACGGGTGAATTCATAAGTAAGACTCACTCTCCGAGTGGCCAGAAAAACCTTCCCTGTATACCAGGGTGGACAAAGACCCTACCAATGCATCACCGATCATCTCACCACTACATTCACATAAGACCCAACGTACCCCATTACCACCAGTAACGGATGGGTCCGGAAGTAGTCAAAGCCTCATGCTCACGTAGCATGAGAATGATATGCATGTAGGTCTCAGAACCTGTATCATATGGCTCGTGTGAAATATAGGACACAAGATCTCTTCTATAATTTCACAACGGTCACTGTCCAGTACCATGTCAAGACTCTCTTGACAATGAACCCATGTAATGATTTGGACCATCCACTGTCCAGTACCATGACAAGACTCTCTTCTATAATTTCACAACGGTCATATGAGTGAGCATCTAAAACTGTTTGAAGCATTCTAGCAAACAAAAACTATGACTCCAATTCAATTTCCTGATAATAGCATTGAAATGGTTACCTCAAGTGGTACAATCTCACTAAGTAAAGATGTTGTACTTAAAGATTGCCTATATGTTGAGTCTCTTAAACAGAATCTGTTATCTATCGTTAAACTAATGCAAACCTCTGATGTTAAGTTTGGTTTTTATCCTAAGTATTGCTTGATACAGGTTTCTAAGGATCTAAGAGTTTTTACTGTTGCTAAGGAAATCAAAGGGTTGCACATTTTGAATTCAGATTCGTTCAGCAAATGATATGTTAGATAGTTATAGTTTTACTACTAGAATAAATAGTGCTTCTAGGTCTCAGTTGGATAGTTCAAATAAGAAAGATAGGACAATTCTTTGGCACTATAGGTTAGGTCATGTACTATGTGCTGTTTTCAAGTATGTTACCCAATTACAAAATCTTTGTACTGAACTACAGCAACACTGTATGGTGTGCCCTTTGGCAAAATAACAGAGGTTGACTTTTCCTATTATTGAATCTATTACCACTGAGCTTTTTTAATTGCTGCATATAGACTTGTGGGGTCCTTACAAAGTGCATGCCTACTAAATCTGGTGCTAAGTACTTTTTATTATAGTAGAGGACCATAGCAGAAGCATATGGATCTATCTACTCTCATCTAAAGATCAAACCTATGCTGTTTTTAAATGTTTCTTGGCCATGATTAATAATCAGTTTAATAAAACTGTTAAAGTGGTAAGATCTGATATTGGGACAAAATTTGTGAATGTTAAGATGTTTGATTTATTCTCACAATATGTTATAATACACCAAAGGACATGTGCACATGGGCCCCAACAAAACGGGACAGTTGAGAGGAAACATCAACATATCTTGCAAATTGCAAGATCATTCCTGTTTCAACCCAATGTGCCATCCAAATTCTCGGGGATTAATGTTCTAACAGCTACCTATTTAATGAATAGGCTGCCCTTCTATGATCTGGGATGGAAATCACCCTATGAAATCTTGACAGGGAAACCTCCTAAGATAGAACATATCATGACTTTTGGGTGTTTATGCTTTTATTACTAATGTTATGCCACACAAGGATAAATTAGAATCAAGGGGGCATGCTGCCATTTTCATAAGTTATCCACATGCTCAGAAAGCCTACAAGGTTTGGGACTTGAGAGAAGGCAAGATAGTGATCACTAGAGATGTCATTTCTCATGAGGCTGTTTTTCCTTACAAACATAGTCTGGACACTATACTTTTTAGACAACTTAAGTTGAACCAGAATTGGATTGATAATTTTGATGATCATAAAGATGATCACATAAGGGACAACATACAGATTGAATCGGAAATGAAGATCCTAATAATAATGGTACACTTGATAGTTCCATAGATATAATTACTGATCAACATTCTGGTGATCAAGAAAATGTTCCATTGAAAAATATCAGCCAGGAGTATAGTAGTGTGGACATAAGACATTCAGTTAGGAATAAGAGGTAGCCTAGCTATCTAGAAGACTACTATGTTAATTATACCTACCAGGATGCTTACAAAGCATTCTATAGAGTGAATTGCACAAATAGTCCCTAATAGTGTCACCAAGTTGCAATTTAGTCCCTAACAGTGGCACATTTGCAGTTTAGTCTCCGAAAGTGGTCAAAAAGTTGCAAATTAGTCCACGCGTTAAATATTCCATTAACTTTTAACACCAACACGCCATGAGAGGTCAAATTTGGACCAAAAACTGAATTTTTAGACTTAAACTCATTTTTGGTGTCTTATGAAAATTCATTATGAAGCTGAAATGCAAAACTTTATTAATTTCTAACACAAAAAATGAGTTTATATCTTCAAAAAATAAATTTTTTTGTCTCAAATTTAATCTCTCATTGCGTGTTAATGTTAAAAGTTAACGGAATAGTTAACGTGGGGACTAATCTGCAACTTTTGGCCACTTTTGGGGACTAAACTGCAACGGTGCCACTATTGAGGACTAAACTGCAACTTGATTACACTATTGTTGACCATTTATGCAATTCACTCCATTCTATACTAGTGGACATAGGGCTTTTCTGTCTAATATACACAGGATATAGGAGCCACATACCTTCAAGAAAGCCAACTTGCATCTAGCATGGATAGAAGAAATGGGAGTAGAGATTGCATCACTGGAAAAGAATGAGACATGGGAATTAGTACTATTGCCAAAACATCAACATCCCATTGGAGATAAAGTGCAAGCCTAATGGAGAAGTAGATAAATATAAAGCAAGGCTATTAGTAAAAGGGTACAATGAAATTGAAGGTGTAGACTATTTTGATAGTTTTAGTCCAGTGGCCAAGCCAGTAACAATAAGGATGATTCTGGCAATCTCAGCAGCAAAAGGATGGTTTTTACACATTGTTGAACATTAACAATGTATTTCTACATGGGCATTTAAAGGAAACTATTTACATGTTCCCCCCTGAAGGGTATGAAAAGGCTACTAGTGGACAAGTATGCAGACTTAAGAGAAGCATCTATGGATTAAAGCAAGCAAGTAGAGAATGAAACTTGGAGTTCAAAGGGAGTGTTTCCAGCTATGGATTTCATCCGTCACCACATGACCACTATCTCTTTGTGCTAAATAAACAAAGCAGTTTTATTGCACTAGTTGTGTATGTTGATGACATTCTTTTAGCCAGCAATTCAGAAAAGGAGATACACAAGGTTAAAGAGTTTCTAGACAAGAAATTCACTATAAAAGACTTGGGAATTACCAAATTTTTTTAGGCATTGAAATCTCAAGAGATGCTACTGGGACATTTATAATTCGGTGTAAATATATTAGATATCTTCTCAAGGACTTAAATTTGGAAAATGCAAAAGGGTCTGTAACTCCTTTAGCAGTGGATGGGGACCAGATGATGATGGCTCACCTCCTTTTACAAATCCTAGTGCTTATAGAAGGCTGGTGGGTAGACTATTCTATCTCAATTTTACAAGATCCGATATCACCTACTCAGTCAATACCCTTAGCCAATATATGCAGATTCCTAGTCAAAGTCATTGGAATGCAGCAATTCACATAAGGTCCATCACAGGCTATTGCATATTAATTGGTGATTCCCTTGTTTTATGGAAATCAATGAAACATGGGACAATATCACGCTCTTCGGCCGAGGCCGAGTATCGGAGTGCTGCAAACACTGTCTGTGAGCTCAAGTGGATGTCAATTATCTATCAGGATTTGGGATTACCTTTCCTCCAGCCGGTTGATCCTTGGAGTGATAATCAGTCCGCGATCTATATTATTGAAAATCCGGTCTTCCACTAGAGGACCAAACACATAGAGTTGGACTGTCATCTTGTCCGAGATCATTACAAAAGTGGATTTATCAAGCGATATCACATAACCTTTAAATATCAATTGGCTGACTTGTTTACAAAAGGGCTTACAGAGGCGGTTCATCGGCAGTCACTGATCAAGATGAATTTCATTTCACGAAGTACATCTTGAGGGGGGATGACAGAATACTGAAGAAACTGAAGAACTGGGCTTAAGCATGTTTATGGTCGAAGTGAGCTGTGGTCAAACAAGGTCAATTAGCTGATTGGAAGCTAGTCGTTAGACTTTGCTGAAATCAGGGATTAGATATTTATCTTTATCCAACTGTATTCATTTTTATTTTCCTAAGTAGGATAAGATTAGTAAGTGTGTGGTGGGCGGTGGCCTTTCCTGATTGGTTCATCTTTATATATAAAAGGGACCCACGTTATTCATTGTATGGTTCAATTCTTTAGTTTACCTAAAGTTTAATAATAAAATTTGGTCATGTTTCTCCTTCTTGCTTCGTTCTTGATTTTGACTAAATTTTCATTCTTTCTTCATTCAAGAATTCTTAGAAACTGTAAATGAAGGCTGATACAAGTAGTTAGAGAGTTTGTTCGGAGTCAGTTAGGTTAGTTATGCTTTCGGTTAGTTTGTTGCTGAGGTGTGCACCTCATGTATCTATATATATATCCTGTACACATAGATACAATTCAATCAATAGAATATGTGGTCACACAACACAACTCTCTCTCATCTAATATCCTCTCTAAAACAGAAAATATCTACCATCTCATCTTATACATTCTAGAAGCTTCCTTCATCCTCCATTGATATAGCTTCAAGCTTTAGAAGCTTAATGTCAAACAACATGGTATCAGAGCGGGTTGATGATCAACCTCATCACAACGATGATCAACAACCAAATCAATCTGAGTTTGTGCAAGAGATTCGAGGTCAAAATCAAACTGGTTTTGCTTCAACAATGGAGAATCATACTGTTTTTCTCCATTCTGATCTAATGGAGCTTCATCACTCAGATCATCCGAGCTATGTACTAAGCACACGTTTGCTGAATGCAAACAGTTACTATCAATGGAGAAGGTCTGTTGAGATTTCCTTATTAGCTAAGAACAAAAGCGGATTCATCAATGGTGCTTGTTCTCGGCCAAATGATCCAACTACAGCATTACAGTGGGATAGGTGCAACAGAATGGTGATCTCATGGTTGTTGCACTAAGTCGAGAAGATATTGCGGAAAGCATCATGTATTGTTCTACTGCAGAGAAGATGTGGACTCAGCTGAAGAGCAGGTATTCACAAACCAATAATGCTCAAATTTTTCAGTTGCGAAGAGAGTTAGCTCTCAATTCCCAGGGGAATCGAACAATTTCTGCTTATTTTGCACATTTGCAAAAGCTATGGGATGAGTACTTCAATTCTATTGAGCTGCCTGAGAATTCTGTAATAGCTGTGCAATAATTCCCCCAAACTCAGCAGATAATGCAATTTCTGATGGGCTTAAATGATTGCTATTCAGCAGTTAGACGCCATGTGTTGATGTTGAATCCATTCCCAAATTCTGCTTCAGGATGAAAAACAGAGAGAGATCTGTGCACCACCTCATGTACTAAATGAGGCTACAGCTATGTATGCTAATAGGCCACCTAACACAAACTACTTTAATCAAAGAGGCAGAGGTTTCTATCCAAGAGGTCGTGGTATAAGGAACACAACATATTTCTGTGATTACTGTAAAGTAGCTGGACATTCTATTCAAAGGTGTTACAAGGCCAATGGCAAGAAGATAGCTGCTAATGTGGGAGAGAAGAATCTGACTGATGAGCAATTCAACAAGCTAGTGACATTGCTTGACAAAACTTCTCTTTCTAAGGATGATAACTCAGCTGGAACTTCTCAAGCTCTCATGGCAGGTAATGCATCTCCTTCTAAAGGTAATGTTGTCTCACATAGATGGATCATAGATAGTGGGGCAACTGATCACATATCACCACATTTATCACTGTTTCAGTCATATAAAGCTATGCAGCCTCCTTTGTCTATTATCATTCCAGATGGAAGTAAAGTGCCTATCACACATATTGGAACTGTTTGCATTTCTGACAACATTGTGCTGCATAATGTCCTTCACATTCCCACATTTCATTATAACCTGTTATCTGTTCAAAAACTTGCCTCTGATTTTCAATCTCAAATTGTGTTTACTCATAAGTCATGCATCTTACAGGGGCATTCACAGAGGGCACCTTTGGTGCTTGGTGAAAGTTTCAATGGCCTTTACTTCCTTGACTCACATAATCTGATAGATATGCAGCCTGAGAGCAAGTATGCAGTTAGTTCTCTTTCTGATAAACAACATGTTGAATCTTCCTATAATTTCTTAGCCTCTAGCACAATTAATAATGATACTCATGATGTATATAACTCCAATAAGTGCAAGGCTAGTTCTATAGCTGAATCATTGTTGTGGCAGTAGACTAGGTCACTTGCCACTGGATCAGTTTGTTCATATTGCTAATATTCCAGTTGTTTCTTCCAAAAAGACAGGTGTTATCTGTTAAATATGTCCCCAGGCAAGACAGTGCAGAAATACTTTTCACTCTAGTGTTTCCAAAACTGTTTTACCTTTTGATCTTTTGCACATTGATACTTGGGGTCCTTACAAATATAGTACTTATAATGGCTTCAAATACTTTCTCACTATAGTAGATGATCATACTAGGATGACTTGGACACATTTAATGCCATCTAAATTAAATGCTTTTCACATTCTAAAGTCTTTTGTTCAATTTGTTAAAACTCAGTTTCATGCTTCTGTCAGGCTATTAGGTCAGACAATGCAACTGAATTTGCTGGTGTTACTGCCTTAAAATACTATGCTGATAATGGAATTTTACATCAAGTTAGTTGTGTGTGCACACACCTCAACAAAATGGCATTGTTGAGAGAAAACATAGGCATCTTTTAGAGACTTCTAGAGCTCTCCTTTTTCAATCCAAACTGCCTATTGAGTTTTGGGGAGATTGCTTACTTACATCTACTTACTTAATAAATAGATTTCCACTCTCCTGTTTGAAAAACAAAAGTCCATTTGAAATGTTATTTCATAAACTTCATGTGTATGATCATTTGAAAGCTTTTGGATGCTTAGCTTATGCTGCCACTATTAAATAAGGTAGAGCCAAATTTGAACCAAGGTCCAATCCTTGTGTTTTTATAGGTTATCCTTTTAATAGAAAGGCTTATAAACTTTACAATCTTACTACTAAAACTGTGTTTTACTGTAGGGATGTTAAATTTCATGAAACATCCTTTCCTTATCACTCCAAGTGTCTACCCAGTGAGAGTATGCTGCCTGTGTTGTCTCAGGATTTCCATACTGCTATTTACTATCCTAATTCAAGTATTGCTCAGGTATTGCTCAACACTCTGACATAGTTAATGATCATTGGTTAGCATCTGATACATCACCTATAATAGACACTAGGACTTCCAATGACCATTCTGTTTCTGTTAACAGTCATAATAATAATAATGCTCCTAGTGATCATAATAATAGCTCAGGTTCTGCCTCATCTTCTGAGCATGTTGTTGATAGTGGATCTCAGCCTGCTAGTTTAGTCAGAAGGTCCAATAGACTCACTCATAAGCCTGCACATTTGAAAGATTATATCTGTTTTCATGTTCAAGTTCCTTTTCAATCTCATGCTTTTAATTCCATGTCTAGTTTCCCTTTTGTTGCTTCTGTGTCTACTCTTGTTGAGCCTACCACCTATAAAGTTGCATCTAGAGATCCTCTATGGGTTGCAGCCATGCACAAAGAAGTTGGTGCCTTGCTTGCTAATGGCACTTGGGAGTACACTGTTTTGCCACCTAACAAAAGAGTTGTTTCAAGTAAATGGATCTACAAGATTAAGCTAAAAAGTGATGGTTCCATTGAGAAATATAAAGCGCGCCTAGTAGCCAAAGGATTCACACAAGAATATGGTGTGGACTACAATGAAACTTTCTCCCCTGTGGTCAAGATGGCTATTGTGAGGAGTATCCTAGTTGTGGCTGTTTTCAATAAATGGCATATCTCACAATCAGATGTCAATAATGCATTTCTCCATGGAAATTTGCATGAGGATGTATACATGTGTGTTCCAGAAGGTATTGAGGCACCTCAAGGCACTGTTTGCAAGCTTCGAAAGTCCCTATATGGCCTCAAACAAGCCTCTCGGCAATGGTTTGAGAAGCTGAGTGAATCACTTGTCAAGCAAGGTTACAAGCAGAGTAAGAATGATTATTCATTGTACACAAAGAATGGGCCTGCAGGCAATGTTATCCTTGGCATCTATGTAGATGACATAATAGTTACAGGCTCTGATGTTGCTGCTATAGATCAGTTAAAGAAAGCTTTACACACTCAATTCAGCATCAAGGACTTAGGGGCTTTACATTACTTTCTTGGCTTTGAAGTTGGTCAAATTAATGGGTGCTATACAATGTCTCAGTGCAAGTTTACAAATGAATTGATAAGGGATAGTGGCATCTTGTCTTCTGACCATCTTCTTAAGCAGCCAGCAACTCCTCTTCCTCTCCAGTTGAAGCTTAATCCAGATGATGGTGATTTGTTAACACAACCTGAGTATTATCGATCCATGGTCGGGAAGCTCAATTTCCTTACTAACACCCGACCAGACTTGGCTTTCTCAGTTCAGATTTTGAGTCAGTATATGCAAAAGCCTAGAGAGCCACATTTGAAAGCTCTACATCACTTGCTTTCTTATGTTCATTTTGCTCCATGTAAGGGTCTTGTTCTTGAAGGCTCGAACAAGCTTCTTTTGCAAGCCTTTTCAGACTCTGATTGGGCGGCATGCTCCACCACCAGACGATCGGTTACTGGCTATGTCATCAAGTTGGGTGCCACACCTATCTCTTGGAAAAGTAAGAAGCAATCTACCATTTCTCGAAGTTCTACCGAAGCAGAGTATAGAGCCATGGCTCATGCAGCTGCGGAGGTTACTTGGTTGGTTCGTCTATGGGAGATCTTGGCCTCACAGACCTCTCTCCGGTCACTTTGCACTGTGACAACACCTCGGCATTACATATTGCTAGAAATCCAGTCTTCCACGAGCGTACAAAACACATCGACATTGATTGTCATTTCACTCGGGAGAAGGTTTTGGATGGTTTGCTAGCTTTGAATCACTTGCCTACAGCTGATCAACTGGCCGATATACTAACCAAGATATTGCCTGCTCCTCAACACGAACTCTTACTCTCCAAGCTTGGTCTTGTGCCATGTTCAATAGGTCCAAGCTTGCGGGGGGGTGAAGGCTGATACAAGTAGTTAGAGAGTTAGTTAGGAGTCAGTTTGGTTAGTTATGCTTTCGGTTAGTTTGTTGCTGAGGTGTGCACCTCATGTATCTATATATATATCCTGTACACATAGATACAATTCAATCAATAGAAAATGTGGTCACACAACACAACTCTCTCTCATCTAATATCCTCTCTAAAACAGAAAATATCTACCATCTCATCTTATATATTCTAGAAGCTTCCTTCATCCTCGATTGACATAGCTTCAAGCTTTAGAAGCTTAATGTCAAACAACAATAAAGCCAATTGGAAGAGCAAATATATATATTTCTTCTAAATCTCAACATTATTAATACACAAACTAAAGAAACAAAAGACATTATTACCAATTTGCTTAGCCATAAATAAACAAACACCTTTATTATCCACATTGTGAGTGGAATAAGACCTTGTTGATTATATTATTTAAGACGATACCTAAGATAAGTGTTTATAATCTGTTGCTATTATTTGTAGCGTCTTAAACTTTAATATACTTTTTTGCATATTGGAATTCAACCAAAGGTGACGAAAATATTGAATTAGAAAGAAACATCATCTTTATTTAAATAGATGGTATTTGAAGTTGGCTGGTGGCATCTGAGTTAATTTTTATTTCAATAAAATATTTTGGTTTTTATATATTGCTGGGGACTATTTGCGCATGTTTACTGTAATTTTATATTAGTTAGAAATATTTACTATTTACAATATCATTTTTTAATACTCTCGTTGGAAATTTATAAAAAAATAAATAAATTATGTTCCAAACATTCGTTTGTTGTATATTAGTTTTGACAAAAGGGAAAAAAGAAGTGATGAAGGGTAGTTGTCTTCATTCATAGTGATCTTATCCTCTAAATCTCTTCTTTGATATCAGTTGACACCCGACAACAACGCCAAATAATGATGATTGATGATGAGAATGAAGACAAGAGAATCTCGTTAGTTTTGTAGCTTACCCATCTTTATTTATTTATTATTATTTATAAATTAGCGACTAATATATGAACACAATAGTATTATAAATAATGGATAGAGAATTTACTAATTAAGAGTATGTGGGGTTCCACTCTAAAACCAATTGACAATAGAGGTAGTAGCCCAAGATCTTATATATTGATACGGGAGGACACCGACTTCCGATGTGGGATGTGCATCTTAACATGTAGTTCCGGCAATTAATACCGGCGACGAATATTCCGCCGACGATTGGGTTATACGTGAGGGGAGTGTTAAGATGCATATCCAAATCGGATATCGCTGTCCTCAAAAGATCATATATATTGACCCGGGAGGACATCGACTTCCGATGTGAGATGTGCATCTTAACACTCCCCTCACGTGTGACCCAATCGTCGGCGGAATATTCGTCGCCGGTATTAATTGTCGGAACTACATCGGCGGGTTACACGTGCCTCATTAACTCGGACTTGGCTCATGATACCATGTTAAGAGTCTATGGGGTTCCATTCTAAAACAAATTGACAATAGAGAGAGTAGCCCAAGATCTTATATATTGACCCAGGAGGACACCGATATCCGATGTGGGTGTGCATCTTAACACTCCCCCGCACGTCTCATATAATGAAATATGAGACAATTATCTCCAACGAGAGTTGAACCCAGGACCTCCTACGTGGAAGTTGGGTCAGGTGCTACTAGGCTATTGAGTCATCGACGAAGATACACATTCTTTGATCGGGAGGGCAAATTTGATATATCTATTAGAGAAAAAAAGTTATATGGGACTCAAAATATTATCCATAATATACAATTGAACGACCTCCTCGAACGTTCCCATATTCATTAGACGCCTTCACTACGGCCGCTTGTACTTCGTGCTTTTATACTTGTGCATTTGCGGGCAAATGGGCTAAATGACCCAATTTGTGGGCAAAATGCGCCTTTTACTGCGTTCCCACTAGCGAATCCATGGCAAATTATGTAATTTGTCGTCTATGCGGAAGATGTTTTCACACGTTTTCCTCATGACATGTTTTCTAAACGATTTCTTGCATGTGAGGGGATTGCATCCTGGCCCTTCATTCGCATACTGTTCATTTTTCGTTTCGTTTCAACTAGACCGTGATTTCATTACTGGTGATTGTTGCCTTCTCTAATTGTATTTCCGATTATGCTAAAAATCTGGTAATCATTTATTGCGGTTGGGAGGTGCGCCGTTGTGATGGATTGAGAGTTCAGTTGCTATTGTTTACCAGTTGATCTTGCCTCTTGTATCTCTATAAATAGCTTCTTCGCTTAGTTTTATTACATCCAAGTTCATTCGAATTGATCTGTCTTTCTTAATTGTATGGCATTACATTCTACTAAATTTTTTCTAGGTTCATAGTTTTTATCCATTTTTTCTTCTAATTATATTAGTCCTGCTTATTTTTCTATGTATTTTAATGTTTAAATGATCGTCTTTTGTTTGTTCTCTGCCGTTTATATATTTGTCGGTGTTGTTTCCATGCATCTTGTTCTTGTAGTTTTGTTTTTTGTTTATATTGATAAAAGTTTGTTGAACTGCTTATGATATTATATTGATTTGTATATTTTTAGTTTTTCTTTGTTTATGTTTGAATCACTTTCGTTTTCGTGAAGTACGGTAGTCCCATTAGTTTATTAGGTGGATGTTTGTTGGACTTTCTAATTGTCATTGTTCTACCGTATGCGATAGTGATTCTAGAGTGTTTGTGGTTGAACAGCGACCACACCTTTAGGTATCAAAGTACGACCAAAAGCAACCAACACAAAGGCTGGAACTTCCAAACCTCCGTCCAGGGCCGGACCAACAAGGCAGACATCTGAGCACCCATCTAGACAAGACGAGGCAATTCAAGATCCAAACAATCTACTTGACCCGAACAAAGGGTTGAAACAACTAGGACTAAAAACGAGCCGAACCCTACCGAATATCGGGTGGTTCGAGCTCGGCTCGCATGTTCTGTCAAAACAAAAGGCTCGACTCGAGGATTATTTTTCACCCAATTTTTGGCTCGGGTTCTGCTCGTTCGAGTCAAACCTTTTGGAAAAGCTCGGTTCGAATGAGATGAAACAAAGAAAGTTAAACAAAAATATGCTAGATCTACTACAAAAACATAATTGAAACAAAAATCTAAGTTACTTAACAAAAATCCGGCAGATCTATCGCGAAGGCGGAAAAGGAGAAAGGGTGGTCATTGCATCCGAGGCAATGAAGAGATGGAAAGGGAACTACAATGAAAGAAGGGAGGGAAAGGAAAGAAGGGAATGGGATAGGAAGAAGGGAAGTAAATGGTGTGTTCTCACTTCTAGAGTTGTGGTTTTCACTTTTCCGTAGAGGCTGCGTAGCACAATTGAATTAGAATTTAGGTTTAGGTTTTGTTTGTAAATGATTCAACAATTACATTTTTACGGTGTGTTCTCACTTCTTGAGTTTTGGTCTTCACTTTTTCATGGAGGCCGTGCAGCACAATTGAATTAGATTTTAGGTTTAGGTTTCGTTTATAAATGATTGAAGAATAATATTCTTAACCATATTCTTTCATTCTTTATTAATATACCCTTTTTTGACTTTATTTTCATAACTAACCCCAGAAAATATTTTCATATAAAAATATTAATACAATATTTCACATGGTGAGTCGAGTTGAGCTTTTTTTAAACCGTTTGGCCTGCCGATCCGAATATTGACTTTAAAGCTTCGGCTCATGTTTGATATCCCGAGCCGAGCCACAAATCGAACTTTAAGGTTCATTTAGAGCGAGGCCTAGAAACAATCACTATGATAAGTTGGCCACGTACATGATGCAAAAGAGACCTCAACTTTATGAAAGCAAGTGAAATTTAATATCCAAGAGTTCCTAAATTATATGAAAACTTACCAAATGAAGTGGGACAAAATAAAAGGAGTTTATAGTTAAATGGAGTAGATGAAAATTGAAGGGTGTTCTATCGTATGGAAATCGTGTGCCTACCACACAACTAAACTACTTGTCTTAAGGTTACTCTAGTGGGGTGCACAAAAGGGGATCATAAATTCGTACAATAAAGAGTACCACCAAATTAACAGAAGAGGGACAAATCTTGGGTGGTTTGAACAGACATATAGCCAATTCTCAATTGGCATGCACCATTTGGTGTGCCCCAATGCTTTCCTCTCTCTCTCCAATCGATAGAAGATTATCAATATTGTAGGAGAATTCTTAAATTTGTAATTTAATGTATTAGGAGAATTCTTAGGAGAACAACTTTTAGGAGAACCGTAACCAATCCCCCTATTTCTGCAAAATTTATCTACTCCATCGAAAGATGGACTAAAGTGGACCTTTGACACCAATATCAGAGCCTATTTGCATAAATCATACATTTAGAGAAACTAAATAAAGTGCAACTTAAACATATTAACTGAAGCAATTTTCCCAATCTTCTCAAAGATAATACAATTTTAAGAATTTGATTGATTCCATAATTCTTTTTTTAAGACTTTGCTATATCCTATAACTCTTTTTTTCAAAAAGAAATCGACTTTTTTTTTAGAGTTCTTTTCGATT
Organism: Echium plantagineum; assembly: GCA_003412495.2. Classification (NCBI taxonomy): domain Eukaryota; kingdom Viridiplantae; phylum Streptophyta; class Magnoliopsida; order Boraginales; family Boraginaceae; genus Echium; species Echium plantagineum. Next base: position 31,910,369 of record CM016561.1, on the reverse strand, counting down.
ATTTTATTTTATTTTTTAGAGGGTTCAATTTTAATAGTTGTTTTAGCAAAAATTTTAGTTTTGGCAAAAAGATTCGGGTTTCGTAGTTTTTTGGCAAAAGGTTCGATTTTGATAGATATTTTGCCAAAAAAGTTTGGGTTTTGTAGTTTTTTGACAAAAGGGTTCGATTTTTATAGTTTTGGAAAAAATATTCGATTTGGTAGTTTTTTCGCAAAAAAGATCCGATTTTGATCATTGTTTTGGCAAAATGGTTCGATTTTGATAGTTATTTTCGCTAAAGTTCTGATTTTGGGGAAAAAAAGTTCGATTTTGATAGTTTTGGCAAAATATTCAATTTTGATAGTTTTTACAAAAATATAACTTTTTAGCCAACGGAAAGTTTTGGCGAAAACAATTACCAAAATCGGACCTTTTGACCAAAATAACTATCAAAATCGAGCTTTTTTCGCCAAAATCGGAACTTTTACCCAAAACAACTACCAACATCGAACCTTTTTGCCAAAATAATGATAAATCGGATCTTTTGGCAAAAAATTACCAAATCGGATATTTTTCCCAAAACAATTATAAAAATCGAACCATTTTGTCAAAAAAACTATGAAAATCAAACGTTTTTTTGGCAAACTACGTAAACTTTTTGGCAACAGCTATCAAAATCAAACCTTTTTGCTAAAATATTATGAAAACCCATCCTTTTTGCCAAAATCAAAACTTTTAGTGAAAACAACTACCAACATCGAACCCTTTTTACTAAGGAAAAAAAAATCATAGAGAAAATCTAAAAAAATAGAAAAAACAAATAAAAATAGTTTTAAAAAAAATCGAAAAAAGAGTTATGGGATCAAACACGATCTTAAAATTGTACAACCACCCCCCAAATTATCTCAAAATCGCAAACCCCCCTCCAAACCAATGTAGGTGTAAAATTAGGGACCAAATGCGCACATATTAACCACTTACAAGGACTATTGCGCATCCATGTCACTTACTAAGAATAAAATACAACAATGAACCTTTTAATAGGACCAAATCAACAATTCTCTTCGTTGTTGTATTCATTGTTGTTTACCAAGAAAATATTCAACACATTGATGAGTTAGTGATTTCACATTTTGTGCCGAGGGTAGTGGTTAAGTTGAGTAGGGTTACTGCCCTTTTGTTTAGGGCACTGTACCCATATGTGACTCCTACAACTTCCATTAATTTCCTCAATCCAACTAGGTCTTTTGATGATGTTTGGAGTTTACATGCTTGATTGCTTACGAGTTTTCAAGTGCATATATAGACGAAATGATTAGTAAGATATGGATATGATTGCCATGAAAGAAGAAGTGTATAGCCATCAATGAAATTGTTGAAATGGTTAAAGACAATGTCATATATATAATATAAATATATATATATTGAAAGAAGAAGGGGTACAGCCATGAAGGAAATTCTTAAAATGGTTTGAGAAAATGTTATATATATAAATTTATGTAAAAGATTTCAAAAAGGGAATTAATATTAATGTAATGATATCATTGTTATATTATTTTGATTGCTAAATAAAAATTAATTTATGATCTTGATACACAAATTCTTAGAAATTAATTGTTAAGTAGAATTGGTGATAGTAATAAACATATATACTCCAGTAATATTATTACTACTCACACCATATTGAAAATTATAAAATAAAATAAACTAAATAAAATAAATACTAATAATTATAATAAATATTAAGCTAGCAGGCCCATCCATATCCCACTCCAAAATGTACATATATGTTGGCTCAGACCGATTACCCAACTCACTATTGTCTGACTCTTAATAATAGCCAACTCTAATCTTAGTAGTTTGCTTTTTATTATTTGAGCTAGAGAAAATAATCTAGCCTTCACTAACACTGTTTTGTACGCCTGTGACCTAGTCTATTTCTTTCGCTTCTTCAATAAAAGAGTTTTCTGCCAAATCCTATTGAGAGTTGGAGATTATTGTAGTTTGGTTGCCCCTTGAATCAATTGTTGTCACATTGACAATAATATAAGAATCAGTATTATTATGATTACTGAGGCAAACCCTAACCCTAAACCTCAAGCGCCGCCATCAAACCCAAATTTCAGATCTGCGTATATGATCTTAAATCCTCGGAGCCGTCGCCCGACTCTGACTTTGTCGTCGAGGTTAACTTCCTTGACTCTGTTCGTCGGAGTTGCTGGTGTTGTCGTCGGAGAAGAAAGCTACCGCCTCTACTTGCATTGTCTAGAGGGGTTGCAGAACTGCTGGTGGCTTGAGCAAGGATCGAGGAGGGTGGTTGGAGTTCGTGGTCGTTGTTGCAGATTGGAGGCCGTTGACGATGCTGCTTGGCGGAGTTGCTGAGTTCGCCGTGAACAGTGCCGCCCAACAGTGACGTGAACAATGCTAATTTTACCATATTTGATTTTTTTTCAAATTTTGGAGGTTAAAAAATGCCCGAGCAGGATGAGTAAGGTCGAAAAGTTTACATAAATTTTTACAATGGTAGAGAGGCTTAATCCCGTTTAAATTTATGTTTTTTATTTCTGTATTGGGGTCCAGATCTGCGTATCCGGCATCGTGCGCTGTTTAGTTTAATAAATTGTGTTTTTTGTTGATTATCATTTGTTCTTGTGGTTTTAAATTGTCTAAATGTCAAATATCATTGTGTTATTCGGACCATATTGTTTATTAAAAATTGATTATATTTGTTTACATATATGACTACTTTTGCTAACCAATATGGTTTGATTGCTTTTAATGAAAAAAAATAATCTAATTTTAGCATTTGGAAGCAACAAATTAAATGTGATTTAATTCAACAAAAATGTGTCTAAAAACATTGTGGATGCTGATATTGAGGATATGAGAAATAAAATGAATGAAAATGTATGTTCGACCATTTAATTGAACTTATTTGCTTTGTGACTAGAAATGTTGGTATTAATGAATGTGCTAAAACTGTTTAGGATATATTAAAAAGTCTTTATATGAAACCTCGTCACCTAGTAAAATGGTTTTACTTGAAAAGTTTTTTAAATTCAACCTAGATATATCTAAGGATATTTATGAAAATTTTGTTATTTTTACTAAACTTAAAGGCATTATTAGGTTCTCTGGTGATAAAAACATTGATGATTATGCTCTCATTGCTTTGTTGAATGCGATACTTTATTCTTTTCGTGATGTTAAATATGCGATTAAGTATGGCAGATATAGCGTTTCTTTGAATTGTGTTGTTAATGGTCTTAAAAGTGAGGAATTGAATTTGAAACACTCTGGGGTAGTAAATATTCTGGGGAGGTTATGCATGTGAGCGGTAGATTTCACAACAGGTTTAACGCATATAAGAATGATAATAATGATGATTATAGTAAGAAGAACACTTCCAAAAAAAGAGTAGAACCAAATTTAGGTCTAATATGAAAAAGTGTTATAATTGACATGAACATGGCAACTTCCTTAAGGATTGCCCTAAGGCTTATAAAACTCAGAGAAATGAGCATGCTAATTTGTCCGTATAAGGATAACATGGGTGATGTCATTATGGCGAGTAATCTATGTCATTATGCTTTGTTGAACTCTGTGTTATCTGATTCTTTATGCTATTCTGATTGGTTGGTTGATTTGGGATGTACTCTTCAAACTATAAACATCTTGATGGCTTTGTGTCTATGACAAATTCTAAAAACTGCAATGGTTGAAGAATGTTTGGCATATTCCTGATTTGCGTTATAATTTTCTTTCATGTGCTGCCTTTGAAGATGATGGTTTGGAAAGTAAATGCGGAAAAGGGGTTATGAAAATTTTAACAGGTTTGTTGGTTATTTTCACTATTAAAAACAAAAGTAACTTGTATGTTTGTCATGTTGACCAACTTATGTTTCTATGAACTTTGTGATAGAATGCAAATATGTTTTATTGAATCATAAATCAAGTCACTGGACCTGCAATGAGGCAACAATACACAAACCCTAAACAGAATACGAACTCAACAATGACCAAGATGAACACTACCAGCAGCAAAGAAAACCATAATGACCCAATAATTCTCGACCAAACTAAAAAAGTGGACGTGATAATCCGCACACAAGATAACAACCTCATTGCTACATATCAGAGTCCAATTCACACCACAATTGCACGAGGAGATGCGAACGAATTGGGGACGAGCCCACTACCGAACACACAGTGACAATGGGAACATGGAAGGTGGTTTGGGACAGCTTTGAGGGGGAGGTTTGACAAAATAGGTGCATGTTGGATAAAGGGAGGTCGGCGACGGTGGGGTGGGGTGAGGGGGAGGACGGCTAGGGCGTGTGGTCTATGGTCGTCTAGTGGAAGGCGGTAATGACTGTTTCAAAGAAGGTCGCGACACCAAGGGGGTGGGGTTCGAATGGGCAAGGAGATGAAAGGAGAGGGTGGTCCGCCGCTTTATGTATTGATAAATGAAAAGAGTTGGCTGTTTTGATGATATAAGGGGGGAAACTAGTCATTTCGTATGTCTTGAATATCATTTTTATAAAAAATTTAATATGAATATCTTGTATTGATAAAAAAAAAAGGGCAAATGACCAGGATGATCACTTATGTTTTGGTAGGGGTCCCGGTTGATCACCTATGTTTCAAATGGTCCTGGTTGATCACTTATGTTTCTAAATCGAGTCTCACTTGGTATTTTAGACCTAAAATCTGTTAATTATCACCTAATTACCTCACGTGACCGGCACATGTCATTTTTCAGGGGTAATTTAGTCATTTCAAGTCTTTTTCCCAATTTTTTTTTTTGCAAAAAAAAAAATCGAAAAACAAGTGAGGTTGATTTAGAAATATAAGTGATCAACAAGGACCCTTTGAAACATAAGTGATCAACCGGGACCCCAACCCAAACGTAAGTTCCCTTATAATGTAAAAATCACAACAGATTAAGTAAAGAATAAAATGTACATTGATTGTTAGAGATAATACCCCTCCATCCTTATTTTACAATAATTATTTTATACATTTTATTTTTAAGTTCAACTTAATGATACATTTTATACAAGTCTTTGCACAAAGGTGGGATGCTTCCAAATTTCTCTTTGAGTGTGACCATGAGCTGACAAATTATTGAAAACTCGCATGCCGATTGAAGACAAAAAACAAGACTTGGATTAGCAATTTTAAGACAAGAAATGAAAGGGTGGTCAACAACTGTCTCATGATATGGTTGACCTATCAGTCAATTGTGTATCTGACCAATGAGAAGAGAACATTTTCAACTACTCCCTCCAATTCAAAATTTATGACATGTTTCGTTATTGCATTCCAACTTTGATCATCAATTACTTATTATTTTTTATTCAAAAAAATATAACATAAATATAAGTAAATTTATAATTAAAAGTATTTTCACAAAAGTGAATTTTCATAATTTTTTATAATATAACGAATTAGTTATTGCGTAAATCGAACTTTTTTACGTAAATCGAAACTTTTAGCTAAAACAACGACCAAAATCAAACCCCTTTTACTAGGAAAAAGAGAAGAAAAAACATTAAACAAAAATAAAAAAATAAAAAAAAAAATTTAAAAATCTTGAATAAATAAATAAAAAATCAAAAAAAAATTTAAAAAAAAAATAAATAAAAAAGTCGTAAAAAAAGTGTATCCAAATATTGGGGGGCAATTTACTCATTTTACCCCCATCTAGTGCTATTTAATGTAAACAATGGAAAGTAGTGCTATAAGTTGATAAAAAGTCTCAAAAGGTACTATTCCTACAATTTTCTCCACATGGGAGTGGTAATATGGCTAACTTTCTCTTATTTGATATACTTTTTTTTCTAGTAAAAATGTTCAATTTTAGTGGTTGTTTTGACACATTTTTTTTCGTTTTTTTCTAGTAAGAAAGCTTCAATTTTGGTAGTTTTTTGTAAAAAGATTTAATTTTACGTAGATTTTGTCAAAAGTTCGATTTTGATAGTTGTTTCACAAAAAAAAAAAAATCAATTTTAGTAGTTGTTTTGACAAAAGGTTCAATTCTTATAATTGTTTTAGCATAATGGTTCGATTTAGGTAGTTGTTTTAACAAACAACTATGAAAACCGAACCTTTTTGCCAAAATCGAACATTTTTCCGAAAGAACTACCTAAATTTAACATTTTTGCCAAACAACTACGAAAACCAAACAGTTTTGCCAAACCGAAACGTTGAGTCAAAACAACTGCCACAAATCGAACTTTTTTTCTAAAAAAGAAAAGACAAAAATTTATCAAATAAAGATAATTTAATCATTTTAGCACACTATATATGTGCATTTAAGCCAAAAATTCAAAACGGTACTCCACATTAATAAAAAAATGGCAAAAGATGCTATTCTCCAAAAATTCTCTAATAAGCACACCAATTTGGGAAATCTCAAGGCAATGCAGGATATCCATTTGTACTAAGATGAATATGAGTGATTGAAAGTATATAAAGTGTACTAAAATGATCGACGGGGTCTTTTAGCAACGTGAGTGATCTTTGATGTTATTTGCTTTTTCTTGAAGATCTTGATAATTATATTGTAAGAAATAATAAGAAAATATTGGTAATGAAAGATATCTTGAAAATGAATGTAATTAGGATACTAATTTTGTTTTTATTATGATAAGAGTAAAATAAGATTTGTCGAAAATATCATCTCTAGAATTGAAACCCATTTTTTTTATGAATTGCATGGAAAAAAATAGTGTTTCTAAGTTAATGTAAAATCTTCACCATGATAGTATTCTAACAGTCTTACCGTTCTTGAGGAGATTCACTATGTTAGTGTAGTTGAATTGGTCAAGTTTTTATAAAACACCAATTGTTATATCATCTGCTCCTCTATAACAAAAAGTTGGGGAATTCACTAAAAAAAATATATAAGAGTGTTAAAGCAATTGACAAATCCAATCCACAAGTGAAGACAACCTAAAGTGGAATGCGCATATTCGATGTATTAAGACAACCTAGCTATGTAAAGGAGAGCTCGACGACAAAGAAAAAGATCGATAATATTCAAGAGCACGAGAGCATATAGCATTTAGTATTTTCTGAGCTAGGTTGTTATTTGTGTTAAGTGCTTTGTTTTTTGTGCTTAACTGAATGTACGGTTGTTATATTACTCTGATATAACAACAATGAGGTTTTCAATTTACTTAAACTATTTCATCGAGTCAGTCTACCAGGAGGGTAGTATAGGTGAAGATAAAAATTGGGTTAGAGACATTATTGAACAGTCTAAATATGGGAAATGAGTATGTGGGGGGAACGTGCAAGACCTCATTGTAATATCTTTTTTGTATAGTGGATTTTCTTGGGGCAAGCTGCCCCCCAGACGTAGGTGCAATATTGGCACTGGACTGGATTACCAATCTGTAGGTTTTTACTGTTTTGTATTTTAGCTTTCACTCCTAATCCAATTGTTCCAACAATGCGCGTGTCATCAGACGTGGTGCACTTTTTCACACTGTTCATTTCTTTGTCCTTTGTGATGGAAGCAGTCAGTAGCGGATTTAGGTGTTTTATAGTGCCTGTTAGAAATTTGCATAATTTTGAAGTGGGTGTTCAAAACAGTTAAATATATTCAAACATAAATTTGAATGCTAATTTTTACATTAATGTTTTCTTTATATGTACATATTTTTTTACTTTTTTCAAAAAAACTGTTTGTTCGACTGAATATGCACGAAAAAGAAGGAGCCCGACCTTGGGATCAGTAGTGTCTATCCGTTAAATATGTATTCGGGACTACGCCATGTTGAAGGAATCGAACTCATGACCTTCTGATCATAAGCTCAATTTTTTTTTTCATTCAAAGGATAGAAGTTACAAATAGTCATGCGATAGGAATAGATTAGATCTTTAAACTAAGCAATTGGGAGTCTAAACTCCAAATAAATAGCTTCCTGTTCTCGACTGCTGCTGCAATGAACACTCGCTTCCTGGCTGTGACTCCAATTCACGTAATGGTTGAACTTCGCTTCCTCGATGTGAGTCCGATCCCCAGAGTTGTCATGAAACGCCCGGAAATCTCACAGAATGGGTGCTGAAAATCGCTGAAACGCCTGAAATCCAACAGAGTGGGTGCTGAAAAAGTTGCAAATGCAATTCCAAAAACGCTGCAAATGCAACTCTGAAAACGCTGCAAAGGTAGGTACAAAAGTAGAGGAAGTATGTTTAAATATATTCTTTTGCGATATTCAAACCCGAGACCTTTTGGAAAGAGGCTCGAGCTCGGTACCACTAGGCTAGAAGCTTAAATATCATAAGCTCAATTACTTCACCAAATTGGTGAGGATATTCATTTATTTGTCTGGTTTGATCACTTGGAGCCCTCCACCTTTTCCCCCATTATAAAGCCACCCTCTTCCTCAAGGGTGAGTCGAAATAGAAAAACATCTAAATATAAAGACTTCAATAATCAACCTATATACAATTATACAATCCATTCAAGTGTTAGCTATGCAACCTAGAGAGTTTGCTGGAGTTGACCACATGTTTTTTTCAAAGCCAATTCATGCTAATGCCCCCATAAATCCCAACATTTTCCCAGCATTTAATCTCAATTATCCGATCACAAATCCCCTGTTCCATTTCCAGATGACCCAACAATTTCAAGAATTCAATCTTAGCCCACATATGATATCATGCTTCAGCAACGACTCGACCTCTGACGACGCTGATGAGCAACAACTCAGTTTGATCAATGAAAGGAAACAGAGAAGAATGATATCCAACAGGGAATCCGCGAGGCGCTCGAGGATGAGGAAACAAAAGCACCTAGATGAGCTTTGGTCACAGGTTGTATTCCTCAGAAATGAAAACCATCAATTGATGGAAAAGTTGAATATTGCTTCAGAAAATCATGATAAGGCTCTTCAAGAAAATGCCCAACTCAAAGAAGAAGCCTCAGGGCTTCGTCAGATGATCACTGATATGCAACTTGGGAGTCCATTTTGTGGTCTCACGGACCTGGAGAACTAGTAATTGAATAATGAATCCATGTATCTTGTGAGCTAATTGACGTTTTCGTCGTAGATAGTGTTAATAATTTGCAGTTTAATTCCAGAGAGTTATATCGTTGCAGATTAATCACCAAAGATGGTACAAATGTTACAATATTATCCTCGAATCTGACAATTGTTGAACATTCATCACTATTTTACAGGTTAAAAACATAACGAATCTGAAAAATTGGTTTGTATGCTTTGGAAATCGCTTCATGGTTTGAAACAAGGTATGGTTTGCTGGTTTTCAAAATTTACTTCTGCTTTGCGAAGGTATGGTTTGATTCAGTCAAATTTTGACTATTCTTTGTTCACTTTGTGCAAATTAAGTATTTAGCTACACGTATTAATTTATGTGAACAATTTGATGTTGATCGTGAATGATTCCTCTGCGATCTTCAGCTTCAAGCAATATCTAGTTAATGTTTTCATATGAAATATGGGGTGCACCGAATGTAATGATCTGTCCCAAGTCGGCCACCCTGATGTTAAGATCGTTAGCGACATGAAAATCAGAGTCACCAAGTAATAAAATAAAGAAAGGAAATGACATAATTAATGATAAAAAAGTTGCCATGGTAGTGAACTAAATATCTAAAAAGATTACATCAAACAACCACCAAACATTCATTATAGTATTAGATAAAAACAACTTCTTAATGTTTCAAAAGTAACATCAAAAGATGATAGGTAGAGGACCGGTGAGGATTCCTAGGCACACATTCCTCATCTATGAGATTATTCGACTTTTTTCCCGGCTCAACTGCTACTCGACTGAACTGTCAACCTTCAAAAATTGGCATGAATACCATTCCATACGTAAATAGGTAAGTTATAAAAGTATTCGACTCAACTGTCAACCTTCAAAAATTAGCGTGAGTATCATTCAATACATAAATGGGGTAATTTACAAGCTTGGTAAATACAAATATCATTAATCATGTAAATGAAATTATGTATTCATGCATACAAATATATTCTTCAGGCCAACAACAAAAACACAATAATAATAATAATAATAATAATAATAATAATAATAATAATAATAATAATAATAATAATAATAATGATAATAATTGTTGATACATGCATATTGGGTCAGGTTTTTGTTAACCAACTGATATCAACATGTAGTTTGCAAAAGGTAAAGTGCAAACTGAGAAGATCAAAATATTAAACTACTTGGATGGTTCGTAATCATATGTGGTTGCAGAAATAGGATATAAGAGCAAACTGTGAATTGACTCAAATGTATGTTAACCCAACTGGATGAGTTTACATATCAGTCAAATCCATGGTTCAGGGGGAGGATTAACTGGAAGATATTTTCATATGAGAAAATATCATTGATTGTGTCAAGACCGAGTATCAAGGAGGTTTGACTAAAAGCATCGGATATCAATAAAAAATTGATTCGGCGGATTTGATGGAAGCTAAATAAAGAAGGTTTTCAAATCCCACGACAAGAATGGAAAACATCTCATCCTTTAGAATTGATTGACAATCAAATATCGCACTTGATATGTGCTAACCCATTCGAGAACTAGCTATGAAAAGGCAAAGCAAACAAGACAATTTATTAAAAAACATTTTTCACTATCTAGTATCAAAAGAGTCATATTGTCTTGCAAGTTTATAAAAGCATTTTAGCTAGTAGTTCCTGGGAGTTACATACAATTTTCTCCTAGATTACATGTCAGGTTGCTAACCTTCCATACGTTAGTAAACCTGAGTCTCTTACATCCATTACCTCATTTGGATGATGAAGGTATAGATAGAATTCAATAGTTATTGAAGAGTCGCGTCAATGGCGATTTAATATAAGTCCCTTATTGTAATCGATCTTTTCATTATGAATTCTTTCTTGGGCAGGATGCCTCTCAGATGTAAGTACTGATACTACTGAATTGGGTTATCAATTGGTGTATCACTTATTATCACTTAGCCCTATCATAGTCTACTTCGTCGACAATAGTCTAAAGTTTACTTAATTCACAATTTCAATTGATGTCAGAGCGGGCACTCGATATAAAGAGTGATTAGAAGTGAATCATGATGAACAAAGCTGGATCTACGAATCCTCAACCACTTCTGGATGGACTAATTACCCTCAATGAAAAAACAAGATGATAATGTTTCTCCGGTCTATGAAAGGAAAGCCCTGCAAGTGTGTGTTGAAGGGATGGGACCCTCCAACAATGACTATAGGGGGGGAGACTGAGGATACGTCTGTGTATGCCAATCATAAAGCCCTCAATGCAATATTTATTGCAGTTGATGCAAATATGTTCAAGATTATCAGTTCCGAAACAGTAGCCAAAACAGCTTGGAAAGCCCCTCAAACTACATATGAAGGAACCTCTCAAGTTAAGATGGCTCTACTCCAACAACTCACTACCCTCTGGGATAATCTTAAATTGGATGAGGATGAGACAATCCAGGAGTATGACTACAAACTTGAGATATTGCAAATGAGTGTGCCACATTGGGAGAAAAAATCACAAACGAGAAACTGGTGAGAAAAGTCCTACGAACCCTACCTAAAAGATTTGATAGCAAGGTCACAGCCATTGAGGAATCTAAAGATCTGACCATTGAACCATTTGGAGAACTCATCGAAAACTTTGCAAATACGAGCACAATTTCTACAGCAATGTTGAAGAAAAGACGAAAAGCATTGTCTTGAAAGCTGAAGGAGATATCAACTCTGAAGAAGAAATCTATGACTCCATAAACTTATGGGCCAAAAGGTTCAATGGAGTGTTAAAACGTGACCATAGAAAACCTTACTATGCTAATGACACACAAACTAGGAATAACAAATGGATGGACTGAGAAAAATAAAATGATTTAGGAGAAGAATCATTTTGCCAGCAAGGCAAGGGAAAAGGAATTTCGTGTAGAGCATGTGAAGGCTTCGGACATATCCAGGTAGAGTGTGCCACATATCTCAAAAGACAATCCAAGAATTACATCACTACTCTACAGATATAGAATCTGTGGAAGAGAATAATAACATTATCGCTTTTGTGGTTATTGAAGACAGTGAGAGTGAATGTAACAATGATGGAGACATCACTTATGAAAAAACTCGTCTTCACTTTGAGCAACTGTTCAAACTCGTCTTCACTCAGAAATATACCATCATCAGAAAAGAGAAAGAGATGCTCACCATTGACAATGCAAACCTTCTTCTCGAGAAGGCAAAACAATTGGAACAGATAATCCTACTAGAAAGAAAACTAAGGGACTGGAGAAAGGGATCAAGATGATGAATCCAAACACTAATATGTTGGATGAAATTCTTCAACAAGATCGAACGAAGAAGGACATGAGCGGAATTGAACATCATCACACGAATCATCAGAACATCACTAAAGGGCAAGGTGAGACTTCAAATAATAAAAGATAGAATTGGAACTGTCATCTCTGTGGTAAGAAAGGACACATTACTCCTTATTGCTATAAAATTTATGGACGAGGAAACAACAGGTACACTGTCAAGCCAAGTGTGAAAACTGTTTGGATGCCCACTGAAAAGACTCTAAAGTCTGGTAGTGCTCACATCTCCAAAAGCCACAACATTTTAAGGGTGGTACTTTGATAGTGGATGCTCCAGACACATGACGAGGGATAAGTCAAATCTTAATCATGTCTAGAAAGTTAAAGAAGCCCAGGTCACATTTGGAGGGGGAGCAAAAGGAAGGATAGTTGGAAAAGGAACATTGAATGTACCAGGACTACCTGTCCTGAATAGTGTATTCGTAGTTGGACTCACTACTATCCTTATCAGCATTAGCCAATTGTGTGATGAAGGCATGCATGTGGAATTTAGTAACGGAAAATGTCAAGTTAGCAATTTTGGAATCAAAATAATCATGAGAGGGTTGCGCTCAATTGATAACTTTTATGTGTGGACACCCCACAAAGCACTGACAAGTAAAATCAATCCTGATGCAATCACTTGGTACAAGAAATTAGGGAAAGATGCTATTAGAGGTCTGCCTAAACTTCGAATCCTGGAAGTTCAATGCGGAGAATGTCTTACTGGGAAATAGGTGCGGTCGTCACATCAAGTGTTACATCATGTGGTCTCTTCCAAAATATTGAAATTACTACATATGGATCTGATAGGACCAATGCAAGTGGAAAGTCTTGGAAGAAAACGGCATGCTTATGTTATAGTAGATGACGTCTCCAGATACACGTGGGTAAACTTTTTAAGAGACAAGTCCAGCACGTTTGAAGTATTTCAATATCTAGCCACCAATAATACAACTTGAAAATGGGTTGAGCATTGTAAGAATTCGAAGTGATCATGGCAAAGATTTTAAAAATCAAAGCTTTGGGGATTTATGCAATTTACCAAGAATTCAACATGAGTTCTCTGCTCCCATTACCCCTCAACAAAAGGACATTTTAGAGCGAAGGTTATCGCACTCTTCAGGAAATGGCCAGAGTCATGTTACATGCGAAACATGTCCCATTGAAATTCTAGGTAGAAGCTTTCTATACAACATGCTACATTCACAATCAAGTGACTCGTCGAATAGGATCCACCCAAACTCCGTATGAAATATGGAGGGGGAGAAGACCAAATATTCAATATTTCAATATCTTAGGAAGTACCTGTTATATTCTAGTAGATCGTGATCAACGACAGAAACTGGATGCAAAAGGTGATGAGGGCATCTTTTTTGGATATTCAACCAATAATCCAGCATTTAGGGTTTTCAATAAACGCACTCATACCATCATGGAATCCATAAATATCAAAGTGCTAGATACAAAAGAGGACATTCCTTTAGAAGAACTCAGTGAATATCCAAGTGATCTAAGCAAAGAGATGGTCGTTGAGCCAAAACTTGACCAAATTAGTAACTCCAATTTGGAACCAGCTGCTTATATTCAGAAAAATTATCCAAAAGATAAAATCATTGGAGAATTAAATGAAGGCATAACCACCAGACAAACAGAGAAAATTGACTATCGTAAAATGGCTGGCCTCCTTGGAAAGACATGTTTCATCTCATTCATTAATAAACATTTTTCACTATCTAGTATCAAAAGGCAAATCAAACAAGACAATTCATTAAAAAACATTTTTCACTATCTAGTATCAAATGAGTCATATTGTCTTGTAAGTTTAAAAAAGCATTTTAGCTAGTTGTTAGAGAGTCGAGTCAAGGGCAATTTGATATAAGTCCCTTCTTGTAAACGATCATTTCATAGTGGATTCTTTATTGGGCAGGATACGTCCCAGATGTAAGTACTATTAGTACTGAACTATGTTGGCAATTGGTGTGCTACTTATTATCACTTAGCCCTATCCCAGATGTAACATTGTGACTTATATTATAGAATTGAAAGTTTTAGAGTTGAAATATAAGATATGTTACCATATTTATAGTTGAAATGGCGTTGTAACATTAAAATAACGTGCCCACGTTCCACCCTAACGTTGACACGTTCGATTGTAAGGACTAGTTAAAATTCAATAACGGTTCTTTTGGTGATCACATGTGGCCACGATGGTTTTGAACGTCTCCACGTTGGTATGTTAACGGCTATTTTCGTTAACGTTATTTGTAAATAACGGCTAGTTTTGGTCTAACATGGACACGTTGGATACAACGTGGGCACGTTGGGGTATGAGGAACCCTTCTTTTGAGCACCTATAAAATGAGACTCTTACTTCATTCATTCCACACAATTCACAACTATATATTTAATTAATATCAAAGCAAAGGAAATTTAATCATCTCATATTCTCATATCAGTATAATCAATCTCGAAGTTTCGGCTTGTTCGTTGAATTTAATCTCAAAGGTTGGGCTTCTTTGGTGCATTGAATCTCAATTACCTTGTTTCGACTTGAATTCAATATTCTCTATAAATCTATTGTAACTTAGTTGTCTTTCTTATTGTGTGAATTTTATAGTGGCACCAAAACGCATGATTGTTAGAAACGCTGATAGTTAAATCGGTAGTGCTAGTATGTGGAATGATTGCATTAATTTAGATAATGAACATACTATGGATGAATATCCCGTTTTGAACTCTCAATCTAGTAGTATTGCTAGTACTACCGAGAGGAAGAAATATTTTTTGGTTTGGCAACACTTTGAAGCTGATCGAGTAAAGTAAACCGCGACATGTTTAATATGTAGAAAAATATTTTCATGGAAAACGGGTGGGGGTAAAAGTGGAACCGGTCATTTGGGCCTTAAAGGACCATAACATGACTAAGGATGGTATTCCGGGGTCGGGTGAGACGGATGGAATTCAAGGAACAATCAATACTCAACCGGCCTCACGTTTCTTTTTATAAGATGATAAACATGAAATTTGTAATTGGTACTGCTTTGGCATTTGGTTCTTGTGATGGGTGGCGTTTTTCTAGTTGGATTCATAAAGTCGTTCATCCTCGGGCTAAACGAATCCCTCGAACTAGTTTACGAACATATGCTTTTAAATGTATCAAAAATGAAAAAAACTATCATAATACTCTTTCTAATTTGCCTTGGAATCTTTGTTTGACAAGTGACATTGGTAGTTTTAATGATTTTGACACAATGTGTGTTACATGCCATTGGCTTGAAAAAGATTGGACTTTACAAAGACGAATTATATACTTTAGATCAATTGCCGAACATAACAACATTCAAATCACCGTGGGTATTCTTAAAAGTGCTGAAGAATATAAATGTTTAACTAAAATTTCGGGAATTGCTTTTGATAATGCATCATCCAGTGGTCTTTCGATTGAAAAAATTAAGATGTCCTTTAAACCGAATTTTATAAACATTTTCATGTAAGATATTTATGTCATACACTTCAACTTGTAGCACAAGATGGTATTAAAGTTGTTTCGCTAGAGTTTATTTCACCTATACGTAAGGCCGTTCTATTGGTTGTGAATGGTGGGGTAAGGAAATATAAATATAACAAAAATATTGAAGAATCCGGCAAAAAGTTTAAGAAGTTAATATTGGATGTTGATACTAGATGACATTCGACTTATGATCTTTTAGTTCGTGCATATATGTATAAAGAAGATATTACTAAATTTTATGATTTGCATGCTCCCGTTGATAAATATTATGCTCCTTTATCATATACAAACTGGAAATATTGTTTGGAATTGCTTTATTTTTAGAACCATTTAAAGATTATACTAAATAATTTTCAACTCAATATAGTCCTAACATTCATTAAGCTTTAGAATATGTTGTATTGTTGTTAATCTCTCTATGCAATGAAAAAGTATAAGTACGAGCATGTTTTTGGCCAATATGATTCCGAATATGTTAGACAAGTTATTCAAATATTTATATCCCATATCTATGACATATGCAATTGGTGGAATAATCATAATCTTTGATTTAAGATGCTTCACCTTTTTGTTGACCATTATTGTGATGCTTTACAAGATGATAATCCCGAACTTAAAACCTATGATAGGCAAAAAGTATAAAGATGAGGTACAAACGTATACGTATAATATGTATAACAAGTATAAAAAAACACGCAATAGGTAAGATCACAAACACACAAAATGCTAGTGTCTCCCGTACAAGTGTTAAAATAAGATCTAAGCATAATCTTCTGAGAATGACACTACAACAAGAATTCGCAAGTAGTTCTACTCCCTCACAAGATTTAAATGAATTAAGATAATATTTGACAACTAATTTTATATATTACGACAATCCTTTTGGTCCATGTAAGTGGCAACGATGCGCAAATGGTCTCTGGAAGTGTATACCGTGTGCACAAATGCTCCCTAAATTAACAGTTCCGTTAAATGTTGGGATTATAGAAATGAGCAAATGACCGTGATGATCACCTAAGTTTGGGTAGAGGTCATATTGATCACCTATGTTTCAAATGGTACTGGTTGATCACGTATGTTTCTAAATCGATCTTAGTTGATATTGTAGACTTAAAATTTGTTAATTACATCACGTGACTTGCACATGTAATTTTTCACGGGCAATCTAGTCATTTCAAGTCTTTTTTGATTTTTTTTTTTTGGAAAAAAAATCAAAAGTATAACTAAGATTGATTTAGAAATATAAGTGATTAACAAGGACCCTTTGAAACATGAGTGATCAACCGGGACCCTAACCCAAACATAAGTTCCCTTTAGAATGTGAAAAATCACGATAGATTTGGTTAAAACTAAATAATAGTGATGAATCCTAATAATATCATGTTTAAGTTATGTAACATTGAAACTATTTAACTTAATAATTGAATTTAAATCTAGTAGCTATCCTTTATATAACATAAATAATATTCATTAATTGTAAAAATTTAACTTAATTCATTTAATATTTAACTTTTATGCGAGACTTATGTGGTAAATTTTTTATTTTTTTAACATAATGGGTAATATATAAATAACTTGCCCAAAAATTATTTGCATTCATTATGCATTATTTTATAATAATTAGTTTATACATTTATGCTTAATCTCAAACTTAATGATGCATATTTAGGAGTATATAATTTTGGCCTTAACTAAATCAGAATGTATCTCAATCTAATATAAAGTATGTATCTTTAACAATCAACATACATGTTAGATTATTATCAAAATATAATTATCACAATTGGTATGTTTCCCAATATTAGGAATCTTTACTCGTGGCTGATTTCGGAACTTGCCAAGTACTAACCAAGTTCCGACCCAAGTATTGATCAAGTCCAAATATTTGTTTTCAGCATTACAAATTTGGCTTCACATCGAACAATCTCCCACTTGAAGACAAATTTCATCATCTCGTCTTCACCATTTGTCTTGAATCTCCATCTGCAGTAGCTCCCCCTAACTTCATCATCCTCTAACTCCCACTGAAGCCGAGACCGACTTCAATGTCCTTCTTACCAATCCCAAAACATCCTTGAATGTCACCAACTTGGCTATCGCTGAGACATAGCCAAAACCATTGCTCTATTGGACTTTTGCCACATTCAAATAAATGAATATCTCATGTTCTTACTTTTCCTGCTACACCTTCTTCGTCTTGTTCTCAGGCACCTTGGAACGCCTCTAAGCCGGATCTGTCATCGATGAATATCTCTTCTCCGTTTTTCTTTGTCGGCCAACAACTCCCACTTGATCAAATTCATCGACATTCGGTGTTTGATCAGAACACCTCCCTTCGGTTAGCATAATTTCAAAAGGAAGGGAGACCCTTTTACCACACCCTTTCCTGCGTCCGCTAACCCCGGATGATACTTGCAACAGAGTACTTGACCTATTGACCCTGAGCACCTCCCTTCGGTTTGCATAATTTCAAAAGGATGGGAGACCCTTTTACCACGCCCTTTCCTACGTCCGCTAACCCCGAATGATACCTGCAACGGAGTACTTGACCTTTGACCCTGAGCAACGACCCGTGGTCCTCTTGTCAGCTTTAAGGACTCACCACCAAACACAATTCTATATCCTTCGACATCCAATTGACATACTGAAATAAGATTACCTGTCAGTTTGAGCACGTGTTGACTTTTGTAATCTTCCTTATAGAACTAAAATCCAATTGACATACTAAAATCCGCATCACCCATACCACACACATCAATACCCTTCCATCTGCCCGATGAACCTTCCCGAGATCTCTAGCAACATAATTTCTCATTATGCCACAATCACTAGGGATATGATATGATGCGCCGGAATCCAACACCCTAGAATCAATCGAACTCACCTCAGTTGCCAGAAGAGCATCATCTATGTTTGCAATATTGATCTCCTTCTTAGTGCAATTATTCTTAGTGTGACCCTTCTTGCCACAATTCCAACACTCAATTATCCGTTCGAATCTACCTTTACTAGTCTTACCTTTTGTTTCTCTTACTTCTATCCCCTGCAAACAAAACATGCCCTGAAATCACCTAACCTGATTCCTTCCTCCTCATCTCTTCATCCAAAATTTTACTCACAACTTCCTTGGAAGTCAGTGGTTCTTTCCTAGCGGAATGAGTCACTGAAGCGCTCATGGATTGCCAACTATTTGGCAGAGATGCCAAAATAATCAAAGCATTCCATTCATCATCAACCGCAACCAACTGTTGCTAGTTGATTAATCAAATTGTTCAAGTTTGTGTTCACCGAAGTATTCTCATACAAGTCAAACAGAACTTTCATCGCTCCGAGTCGTGGTCTCGTTTTCCACATTGTGAGACACGTTTGGTGAAAGCTTCAATCGGATCGCCCCTAGACCTTCTGGTCTAGTTTCCTCCACTTCTCCTCACCCATCTCTTTCGGCTTCACAGATAAAGGCTCAGTCAGATCCTTCGTGTGCAAATAGTCCTCAATCAGACAACTTCATCCTTTGCAGTATCGAAACACCTTTTCACCCATATTATCCTGTCTGATTGGTCACCAAACTTCGCTCTGATACCAATTGTTAGGACTTTTTACTCGTAGCTGATTTCGGAACATGCCAAGTACAGGTACTGATCAAGTCCTGATCTTTTTTTCAGCACTATAAATTTGGCTTCACATCCAACACCCAGTCTAATTACTCCCTCCATACCTAATTGGTGGGGATATTTTGACTTTTTCGGTATAAATTTGTAAACTTTGACCATTAATTTTCATTAGCCGATACGAAAATACATACTTTTTTAGAATTTTTTTCATGGGTAGAATAAAAGCTATTTACCTTTTAAGTTCTGTCTCAGAGACCGTGAAAAAACAAATAACTCTATCATTTAAGGATGAATGGAGTATTATCTCTAACAATCAATGTACATTTTATTCTTTAGCAAATCTGTTGTGATATTTTACATTCTAAGGGGAACTTATATTTGGTTATGGTCCAAGTTGATCACACTTATGTTTCAAAGGGTCATTGTTGATATATTTTGAAGGCATAAGTGGAGGATACAGTAATGCCACACAAAAGAAGAACAATGGCATGCTACCAGTGTTTAAGTTTTCTTTTTCTCCTTTTTTGTTTTTTTCCGAATTACATACTTTATGTGTATAACGGATGAGAAAAATGATCTTAATTGTCAAAACCATGTACAACAAAATTGAATTCATATTAGTATTTTGAGCAAATGGCTTCATCGATCACTCACGTTTATTAAAAAACACTAGTCGATCACCCTAATATGACTTTGTATACTTTCAATTACTCATGTTGGGTATTATGTATACTTTTGGTCACTCAGGTGTTTTTTTGGTACAACTCGTGATTTTTTCGAAATCTTTAATATTGTGGTAAGGGTATTTTAGTCATTCTCTCATAATTTTGTCATAGAAGTGTAAAACGCTAATGAAAGTTAGTTGATTTACGTTAAAAAGTTATGGAAAATGACTAAAATACCCTTACCAAAATGTTAAAAATTTCAAAAAAAATCAAGAGTTGCACCAAAAAAACGCGTGAGTGACAAAAAATATACATAATACCCAACATGAGTGATCAAAAGTATACAAAGTCATACTAGAGTGATCGACTAGTGTTTTTTAACAAACGTGAGTGATCGATGAAGCCATTTGCTCTAGTATTTTCTATACAAACATTTAAGAATAAAATGGAGCATAATGATAATAAAATTTTATTAAGTCGATTCATTATCTTTGTAGAATAACTTATTTATATAATGAATTGGATATGGTTTAAATTATGAAGCATATATATGAGAGAATATGAAAAATGATCTTATACAATAAACAAATAATTTGGAAGAAACATAAGCACATTATATAAATATATTAATATGTACAATTGTATAAAAATGTCAGGAGTGTTCATGGTCATGACATTTTTTCAAAGTAATAAAATCTCATTTTCCATCATTTCATTGCCATGCCATGACTGTTCATGGTATTCATGACATTTTTGCGAAGTAATAAAATACCATTTGTAAATATTTCATGGTAATACCATGAATGTTCATGGTCATGGTATTTTTTTCCTAATAATAAAATACTATTTGTCATTATTACGTGGTCATGTCATGAATTCTCAAGGTCATGGCAGTTTTTCGTAGTAACAAAATGCAAGTTATCTTCAAACTAGTAGAATTATTTTGTTAGACTTAAAAAAATAATGTACAAATAATTGAAAGGTAAGAATACAATCAGGTACATTACTGTTAGGTAATCGTTTATGTATTTTGGTGAGTTTTTATGTTGTTTGTGGATATCAAAGTGTGGTAGTATCATATTCAAGTCGCAGCAAGTTAAGCGAAGAAGTTAAGACTATGTATTGTGGGATGGAAAAGTCATGGATGTGATTATCAAAAGTCCCATACCGCTTGAGAGTTGAAGACCCAGTGGCCCTCTTCATAAGTGTTTGTTAGCTGACTGACAAGCAACCGGAAGACTTTGGTTGCTGAGGTAAAACGTCATCGGTTTTTTGCCTCAACAATTTGGCGCCCACCGTGGGCCCGAGTTTAAAAGCCTTGCATCCTAACCTACCGGGTGTACTAAGTCGGAACATATCCCTAATACAAAGTTCAGGGATCCGGATCCGACGATTGATCAAATGGCTTGAACAAAAAGAACTGCAAGAAGAGTCAGGACACCTCCACCTGTTGTCACTAAGAGACAACCAAGGACGAAGGCAGTGAAACCAACGGTCCCAACGGAACCGGCTGCAGCTGCAACCAACGATATGTACATATGAATCGAGCAAAGGTTAAAAATGCATTTGGGGGTTCTGGCACCTAAACGGAACCTGCGATCGATCCCAACAATGAAATTGACTCCATTAGCGCAAGTAGTAAAAGATTGCAATTTATGGAAGGGGATAAGAATGCCAGTCCTCCTTAAATATGATGGCGCGGGGGATTCCGTTGCCCATTCCAGAAAAAGGAAGCTTCAAGATCGCTTGGGTCTTTACAAAATGCATCAGGGTCAAAGGTGTCACTAATATCCACCGGCCACTGCACCCCTCCCTCTTACTAAGTCTCTGGGAGAGATTTTTAACACGATGGAGAAGGAGAAAATCCTTCGACGGCCAAACCCTATAAAAGGAGACCCTAATGCTAGATATCGGAACTTGTATTGGCGATTTCACAAGGATCATGGCCATGATATTGAGGACTGTAAGAACTTGAAAAGGGAAGTAGAGAGTTTGGTTTCTCGAGGATATCTTAAAGATTACATCCGGGGATCCGGGAATGAAGATAAACCTTGCAACGATTATTCCAATAATAGTCATTATGTCAGCAACCGAAACCAAGCATGGAGAGGAAACTAGGCACCTAAAGACAACGGGCGTACCCGATCGATGGAGGTGAGACATCACAGCCCTGGAAAGGGATGTGTGGCTAAGGAAGGAGGCCCTCCTACTTATGGAGTCATAAATACTATTGGGAGGGGCGTCACCAGAGGGGGTGCTTGGTAAACCCAACTCAAGAAATATGCCAGGAAGGATATAAAACAAGGAGACCGACCTAAACGGTCGCGTGCTTGTTTTAATGTTCAATTTTCAGATGAAGACATGGAAAAAGTCAAGATACCGCATGATGACCGAATAGTGATATCAAGTTACATATCAAACTACCTCGTGAGGACAACTCTGGTGGATACTTAACACAACGCTCATATCACAAAGTTAGAACCGATTGAGACCCCCTTGATCGGCTTCGAAGACCACGAAGTAGAAGCCGTAGGGAAGGTCACGCTCGAAGTGATGATCTGGGAGTTCCCAAGATGTGCAATCTATGAAGTGGATTTCCTCGTGGTCGACTTACCACATTTTGTATATAATGCAATATTCAGTAGGCCACTCAAAAAGTTTAAGGCCGTCGTAGCTCCATACTGTCTGAGTGTGAAGTTCCCGGTCTCTAAGGGTGAGGGAATCTTGAAGAGCGAGCAAAGGATAACACAGGAATGCTATCTGAACTCGATGAAGCCAGTGGACACGAAAAGGTCTATGAATATTCTATCAAAGTGGAGATGGAAGACTCAAAATCATCGGAAGATGAGCAATACAAAATCCCAGTGACTAAAAATGCCAAGCAGATAAATATGCTAGAAGTTCTAGATATTGAAAATGAGATCGAGGGGTATGAAGAAGGCGCCCAACCACAAGAAGAAATAGAAGAAGTCCCTTTTGACTTGGCAAAACCAGACAAAGTTATGAGAATTAGCCGCAATATGGATGTAGATCATCGAGCTAAATTGAGAATTCTTCTTCGGGAGTTCGCGGATGTGTTCGCTTGGCTTCCGTCAGATCTGCCAAGGGTAGACGTGTCTGTTGCGGTACATTGGTTAAATGTCTACCCTGAAGCGAAGCGGGTGAAACAAAAGAAGAGAAACTTAAGGCCCGAGAAGGTAGCAGCCATCAGGGAAGAGGTGGACAAACTAATTGAGGCTGAAAGCATTGAAACCGTATATATTATCCCGATTGGGTAGCAAACGTGGCCTGGGTGAAGAATCCAACGGGTGAGTGTGGTATGTGCATCGACTTTACTAACCTCAATAAAGCTAGCCAAAAAGATTGTTTCCCTCTTCCGAATTTGAAGAAGCAAGTCCATTCAAGCGCAGGATTTAAAGTTTTTGACTTCCTGGATGCTTTCAGAGGTTGCTACCAGATCCGGATGGATCCTAACGATGTAGAAAAATATCATTCATCACTGAGTTTGGCATTTATAGCTTTTTTGTCATGCCTTTCGGTCTTAAGAACGCCGGTGCCAGTTACCAACGCATGATTAAAAGTGTTCAATGGCCAAATCAGGCGTAACATGAAGATATATGTTGATGACATGCTTGTCAAGAGCAAGAAACGTATTGAGCACCTAGCAAACTTGAGGGAGACACTCGAGAACTTGAGAAAATACACGCTGAGAATCAACCCAAAGAAGTGTGCATTAGGAGTGACGTCAGCCAAAATTCTTAGGCTACATGATAAGCCAAAGAGGGATAGAAATTAACCCAACCAAGATTCAAGAAATCATGGATATGAACCTCCAAAATTCATCAAGGAAGTGCAAAGTCTGACCGCGAAGTTGGCCGCCCTCTCTCGGTTCATATCGAAGTCGGGGGAAAGGAATTTGCAATTTTTCAAAAGCTAAGGAACCTGAAAGATTTTGTATGGATAAAATATTGTCAAAAAGCATTCGATGAAATTGAAGTCCTACTTGGAGCAACCACCATTGCTGTCAAGACCCCTGCCAGGAGAGACTCTTATCATGTACATAGCCATATCCAATGATGCCGTGAGCTCTGTATTACTCCGAAAAGGAGATCAAGTTCAAAAGCCAATATACTATGTGAGTCTGGTGCTGCGAGGGGCTGAGAAGCGGTACCCCAAAATTGAAAAATTTTCCTTTTGTGTTATCATAACTGCTCGGAAGCTAAAGCCCTACTTTGAGTCACACTAGATCGTTATATATGTTGATTGAATAATCGACATACTCTTTTGTTTTGACGATAACTAATTACATGTGATCTAACATCGTGTGTCGCCTAGATCCAGCACTTATTATATGTTGATCCAAAAGGATAAAGGCGAAACTCAATCCGAGATAAAGACGAAGATTTGAAGATTCATTTATTTTGTATTTAAGTCTTTGTACGAATTCACGAGTTGTCGCTCTTGATTAGGCAATATAAGGTGTTAATGACTTTTAATGTTTTCCTAAACTAAAAAGGAATGAATTTTGGCTTAAAATTAAGTGTGGAGTTTTTGGTAAAATATTTTGTATTTGAAACTCGAAATATAGTCGAAATTGAATGATATATCTTTGTGATATAAAGAGGTCAATTTGTGCTATATTTCGTGATTCAAATATATTATAAAAAAGATTTTGAAAAATCGTTTTTAAGTTGATATAACACTATAGGAACTTGATAGGAACTTGACCATGTCCCTACTCAAGTTCCGAAGTGGAAGGATCGCGGAAAAACCGTAATCGGTACTTGGCTCGGAGGTTGCTAAGTCCCGACTCAAGTACCTACTAGCTTCGTACCTATTTACCGACTAAACCACCGACTGGTCTCGTAGCTGTTTACGGGACTTGATCGGTACTTGATGAAGTACCGACCAAGGTCCGACCGGGTATCCAATATGACAGTTGGAGTGAATCGGGACTTGATCGGTACCTAGTGAAGTACCGACCAAGGTCCGACGACTAGGGTTATGTATCAACTATAAAAAGCCCACACTTGTTCCTTTGAAAATCATCCCTCACCTTTCTCAATTCTAAAAGTCTTGTGATAAATTGCACACAACTTTAGCACGCTATATTGCCAGATCTAAGCAAAATAACTTGAGTGTTCATTGCTTGATTCTTGTAATCTTTTAATTATTCATAGTTCAATCGAAATCCTGAGAGTGTGTTCTTGGGTTCCTGATAAGGGTATTAGGAGATCTGAAATCCTGAAGGTGCTTTGGGTTTCTAGTTAAGGATAGCTAGAAGTTGTTGATTGCTTGTATCATACATTGGAAGCATTCCATTTTTACTAGTGATCATTACCGAAATCCGGAGGTTGGAAAGCCGACGGTCGAGCAGTAAGGGAACCGAAGCTCGCTAAAATCTCTGAGCATCTCTATCCCTTAACTATTTACTTTATTGCGCCTATATCATATATCCGTATCGTTCAAGTTTTATCGCTATATTATATTCCGCTTTAGTTATATCTCAATTATATTAATATAGTGAGCATCTACTTTTGTCATATTTTTACATAATCCGAAAAAGTATCAATACGTGTAGTAATCCTTATTCACCCCCCCTATAAGGATCATGTATTACTTAACAATATATGCCGATCAACCGTTGAGAACCATCTTCCGTAAGCCAAATCTATTAGGAATAATGGTTAAGTGGGCCGTATAGTTGGGCGAATTCGACATTGAGTACCTTCCTCGACCTCCGATAAAAGGCCACACCTTAGCAGATTTTGAGTACCTTCCTCGAGTGCACCACACGTGCCCCCACAGAGCCAGATCCAAGGACAATAAAAAGACACAAGTCACCGGATGGTGAAACTTGGACCTTCAAAGTGGATGGAGCAACAAATAAAGGAGGAAAAGGAACAGGGGTATTGTTAATCGCACCCGATGATACTCACATACCATACCTCCATAAGTTAGAATTTGAGGCTACAAACAATGATGTTGAGTACGAGGCCATGATCGCAGGATTGCGACTCGCTCTTTCATTGGCAACAAAGAAGGTGATGGTTAGGAGTGACTCTCAAGTAGTAGTTAATCAAGTCAATGACGATTTTACTAACTTGGCAGAGAAGTTGATAAAATACAGGGATTGGGTACAACAGTTATTTGGGAAAATTTGAAGAACTCAAAGTTGAACACATCATGCGGAGTTCCAATGAGAGTGCGGATGTACTCTAAAAAATTGCCGTACTACCTTACGAGCAAGTCGTACGCTATGCATCGATCGAAGTACTAACCCGTCGTGCCTATGAGGTACTCAAAGTTCTAGCCATATACAACAAGCCCAACTGGATGAATCCCATGGTTGATTACTTAACCAATGGAGCACTCCCGATGGACAAGAATGAAGCAACACGGCTCAAACACAGAGCTGTAAATTATGCACTTGTAGCGGGAGAACTATTTCGATGGTCATATTACTCGGAGACCCTACCTCGTTTTATAGCGGAGCCAATGCTCATGTGCCTGGAAGGATGTTATCTCAAAAAATTATAAGGCAACGATACTATTGGCCTTCCATGAGAAAGGATTGCACTAAGTTTGTACGTCATTGTGATAGTTGCTAGCGATACACTAGCAAGACCAACACCCCTTCAACTAATCTCATTCCATTGGTGAGTCCACTTCCATTCGCTCAGTGGGGTATTGATTTAGTTGGGCTGTTCCCAACAGCTCCACGGAATCGAAAGTCATGCATTGTTGCCATCAACTATTTCACCAAATGGGTGGAGTGTAAAGCCCTTATCACTACAAAGGAGACGGATGTCGAAAGCTCATTTGGAAGCAAATAATTTGTAGATTTGGAATGCCTCGCCATATCGTGAGTAATTACGGTAATCAATTTCAAAGCCGACAAATAAAACATCATTCTTCGAAAGGTTGGGGATCCAACAACAAACAGCTTCAGTAAGTTATCCTCAAGCCAACGGTCGGGTGGAAAACATGATTTGTTCCATCTTTCATGGAATCCGAACCAAGCTAGAGGGAGCAAAAGGGAAATGGGATGTGGATCTCCCCGGGATACTGTGGGGAGTCCGGATGACACCCCACTCTACCATTGCTGAAACCCCCTTCAGCTTGTGTTATGATACAGAAGCCGTGTTGCCAGTCGAAATCGGGCTCCAAAGTTGGCGGATGTCAACTTACGACCCTGTAGTTAATGATCAGGAGTTACGATTAAATTTGGATCTTATCGAGGAAGGAAGAGATGGTGCGTACTTACGAGATCTCACATATAAGAAGGCCGTCTCGCGATACTATAACAAACTGGTGAAATGGAGAGAGTTTCAGGTGGGCGACTTGGTCCTACGAAGAGCAAAGGTATCGAAACCACTAAGGCAAGGCAAATTGAGTGAAAAATACGAAGGTCTGTATATCGTAAAAGAGAAATACGGCCGGAACACTTATGTTCTCTGCAAGCCGGATGGCGCCCCAACAGAGAGGACATGGAACACGATTCACCTCTGCAAGTATTACATTTGAGTAGTTCTTTTCCAGAGACCGGGTGCATCCGCACCTAAAGGGAAATATATATAACTTGAATATGCAATGAGTTATAAGGCCGTTGTGGATATCTAGGTAATGTTGTTGCCATTTCAAGGAATCCCGAAGGTAGGTAAGCCACAGGTGAACTAGAATGTTTATATAGTGGCAGGCTCCGACCTCTTTGACAAAGAAGGTCGATGCACAATAATATTTTACTGACACTTTGAATATATGATAATCAAATTTATAATTTTTCTCCCCTCTCCTCAATAGAGTAGGACTCTATTTATAGGGGTAGAATATTAGTCATTTTTTGCTTTGAAGCAATATGGGAGTTTATTTATATTATTCATTAGAAGCTTTAATTCAAGTCTCAAGCATTATGGGACTTTTGATAATCACTTCCATCCCACAATATATAGACTTAACTTTTTCGATTAACTTGTTGCGACTTGAATACGATACTACCACACTTTGATATCCACAAACAACATAATAACTCACCAAAATACATAAACGATTACCTGCAGGGACACGCTGAATGTCCCATCCTCACCATGATTTATACTTACGAAAATATTCCTTAACAATGCCCCTTGGCTTGGGGCGTGAGCTTAACTCACGGCCCAAGAATATGCTTTAAAGTGGTGGTTCGGTATTCCCTTTGTTAGAACATTTGTTTAGTATATAGAGGCATTCGAAGTTTAATGATTACACACACTTTGATGATTGAACATACATTCAACATACATAGGCATACACCTTTTAATGGACATACGTCCTTTCATGACTGAACCTATCTTTAGCATTCATAGGCATACGCCTTTTAACGGACATACGTCCTTCAACATACGTTCAATATTCGTAGGGATATGCCTTTTAACGGACATACGTCCTTTAGTGATTGAACGTACGCTCAAAATTCACAGGCATACGCTTTTTAACGACTATACACCTTTAATTGAACATGTGTTCAATGTTTATAGGCATTCGCCTTTAAACGGACACACATCCTTTATTGATTGAACATACGTTCAATGTTAATAGGTGTTGCATGGACATACGTCTTTTATATTGTCTTGAAGTTGTTTCTGGCCTTGCATATTGCCCCCTTGAGATGTTGAATCAATGATGGCCAACTCGTTCTTGAGCCACTAGTGGACATACGTCCTCTTGGGACGACGTTAGAAATATTCACTTTTTTCTAGTCGGATATGCTACGTCATAACGCTCTTAGATCGGGATATGAGTAATTAACGACCGTCAAACGAAGTATTTGGTGTTAATAAATAAACACTGGCCTTGATATACATCAATTCTAGCAAAACTCCATGAGTATACACTCAAAAAATAAATTTGGGGGTTAAAATGTAATTTTCTTGCAATTCTTCGTGCACAAACCATTTTCATGGGTAAAAAATATAATTTTGACACTCTTAAGGTCTTGAACGTGTAACACTTGATGCTAAGGGTTTAGAAGTTTCCAAATTAGGATAGTAGTCCCACTCTGAGTCAGTTATCCAAGCAGAATCAGTATCCTACTCCGTTTCGAACTCTATTTGTTATTTAAACCTCTTTCTTCTTGCCTTCCTCATATATTTCAAAATCTTCAACTCCAAAAGGAATAAATTCTCTGCAACATATTGATCACCATCTGCTGCCATCAATCGTTAATCAATACTCCATCCGAAGTATCGAGAAACTACCGAAAACACCAAAAGAGGTGCGTTATTTAATTTCTAGTTTTTCGAGCAACTTTTTTTCGAAATTATTTTGACGGAAACTAGTTTTTTGATTTTATGAAGTTCCTCCAATGTTTTCATAATTTTCTGAGGATATTTTTCTGTCAGCTCTGTGTAATAGCCTCGCTTTCTGACAATTTTGTATAGAAACTTACCTAATTTTTCAGCAATTTTGTGGTAGTTTTGGTGTTGACACTTTATTTTATACTAGCCGTTTGTGTACATTCCAACCTGTACGATTTGTTTTTCTTATAAATTATCTTTGTATAATTAACTAGATATTGTTAAAATTATGTAACATATATATGAAAGTAAACAAAACCATCATATACAATTGAAAAAATAAATTTGAAGAAATATAAGTAAACCACTATTATATACAAAAACATAGAAATATTTTAAAAATTAAATAACGGGAAGTTTAAAAATGAATAGAAGTTATTTGCAATTTAAACAAGTGTTTGTTGTTGATTGGTTATAGAAAATCATGTTGCTTCAAGAATAACTTCTATGTGACCTCTTCCCATATTATATATAGTGTATATTTTTTATCCATTTTTTTCATTGTCATCCTTTATATTGACTTCAGGTTTGGACAACTGCGAAAATCCCATTGACCCCGCCACCAGTTTTGCCGCCGGGATAACTACTACCTAGGATGTGAAATCGGATAACGAGATAGGGGGTGGTGCCACTCTTGTGGATGTTCCTCTAAACCTTGCTTCCGAACTTCCTTCCTCTATCGGGTGCCTTAGAGGCGTAGTTGGGGGTAGTACCACATCCTTGGGTCCCCCCTTGGATCATGTCTCTAACTCTACTCTCACCATCGTATATTCTGAAGAGGACGTCGGTGATATTCTGCAGCTCCAGGGGACCAAAGGTAGTTATGGCTCTATGTTGAATGACTGTGAGAGGCCGGACTGTGTAGCTGGTGACGGGGGGATTCCCCTATGCCCCAGTACTTTACTATCCAACGGTACCGTTAATTGAGAGTATACCCTATGCCATCTACACCCCAGGCTTGTAGCGGGAGCCTGAATTCTACATCCATGTAAAATATGACAATTGTGTCGACCTTTGGTCCCCTAGAGCTACATAATATCACCGACGTCGTCTTTAGAATATACGACGGTGAAAGCGGAGTTGGAGACATGATCCAAGTGGCCACCCGCGTATGAGGTACTACCCCCAACTACGTCTCCATGACACCCGATAGAGGAAGGAAGTTCGGAAGCAAGGTTCAGAGGGACATCCAGAAGAGTGGAACCACCCCCTATCTCGTTATCCGAATTTCACATCCTCTATAGTAGTTATCCCAGAGGCAAATTTGGTGGCGGGGTCAATGGGATTTTCACAGTTGTCCATACCTGAAGTCAATATACAGGATGATAATGAAAACATATATAAAAAATAGTCCCTCCATCCGAAATTTTTTGTCTTGGTTTGACTGTCAAGGTCTTCGAGACACAACCTAAAACTTAAACATCTCTAATTTTACAAGCATAAAAATTATAAGAATTTGATATTTCAAAAATTTACATGGAGACGAATCTAACAAGATCTCATATGACTATATTATCTCTTGTCGGCTAAGGAGAATTCATGGTCAAAATTTTCGAAGTTTGACTTCAAAAATAGAAAGTGGACAAACAATTTGGGATGGAGGGAGTATAAAATAAAGTGTCAACACTGAAACTACCACAAAAGTGCTCAAAAATCAGGTCAGTTTCTGTACAAAATTGGCAGAAAACGGAGGCTATTACAGTGAGCTGACAGAAAAATATGCTCAGAAAAATTATGAAAAAATTGGAGGACCTTCCTAAAACCAAAAAAATAATTTCCACAAAAAAACTTCGAAAAAGAGCTGCAAGAAAAATTAGAAATTAAATAACACACCTCTTTTGGTGTTTTCATCAGTTTCTCAGTACTTCGGATGGAGTATTGATGAACGATTGATGGAAGAAGATGGTGATCAATATGTTGCAGAGAATTTATGCCTTTTAGAGTTGAATATTTCGAAATATATGAGGAAGGCAAGAACAAAGAGGTAAAAATAACAAATAGAGTTCGAAACGGAGTAGGATAGTGATTTAGGTTGGATAACTAACTCAGAGTGGTCTTAATTTGGACACTTCTAAACCTTATTAGACGTTCAACACCTTGAAAATGTCAAAATTACATTTTTGACACCATGAAAATGGTTTGTGCACGAAGAATTTCACGAAAATTACATTTTGACCCCAAAAGTCAATTTTTGAGTGTATACTCATGGAGTTTTGCTAGAATTGATGTATATCAAGGTCAGTGGTTATTTATTAACACAAAATACTTCCTTTGATGGCCGTTATTTACTCATATCCTGATCCACGAGCGCTATGACGTAGCATACCCGACTAGAATAAAGTGAATATTTCTAACGCCGTGCCAAGAGGACGTATGTCCACTAGTGGCTCAAGAAGCAGTTGGGCATCATTGATTCAACATCTCCAGGGGCAAATGTCTTATGCAAGGCCAGAAATAACTTCAAGACAATATAAAAGACGTATGTCCATGCAACACCTATTAACATTGAACATATGTTCAATCAATAAAGGACGTATGTCCGTTCAAAGGCTGAAGGCCTGTAAACATTGAACGCATGTTCAATTATTAAAGGGTGTATAGCCGTTCAAATGCGTATGCCTACGAATATTGAGCGTACGTTCAATCACTAAAGGACGTAAGTCCGTTAAAAGGCGTATGCCTACGAATGTTGAACGTAAGATGAAGGACGTATATCCGTTAAAAGGCGTACGCTTATGAATGTTGGACATATGTTCAGTGGATAAAGGGCGTATGTCCATAAGAAGGTGTATGCCTCTGTATGTTGAATGTATGCTCAATGATCAAAGGGTGAGTAATCATTAAACGGCGAAGAAGGCGTATGTCCAAATACTTCGTTTTATAGCCGTGGCAAGAAGACGTATATCCACTAGTGGCTCAAGAACCACTTGGGCATCTTGGATTCAACATCTCAAATGGGCAAATTTTATGCAAGGCCAAAACGACTTTAAGACAATATAAAAGACGTATGTCCATGCAACGCCTATAAAGATTGAATGTATGTTCAATCAATAAAGGGCGTATGTCCGTTCAAAGGCGAAGGCCTATAAACATTGAAGGCATGTTCAATTATTGAAGGGTGTATACCCGTTAAAAGGCGTGTGCATGTGAATATTGAGCGTACGTTCAATCAATAAAGGATGTATGTCCGTCAAAAGGCGTATGCCTATAAATGCTGGATGTATGTTCAGTCATTGAGGGACATATGTCCATTAAAAGATGTATGCCTATGTATGTTGAATGTATGTTCAATCTCAAAGGGTGTGTATTCATTAAACAGCCAATGCCTCTATACACGGAACGTATGTTCTAAGCAAGGGTATACCGAACCACCTCTTTAAAGCAAATGTCTTACGCCGTGAGTTAAGCTCACACCCCAAGCCAAGGGGGCATTTTCAAAGTCTCTATAAAATGTTATTGTACCTCAACCTTCTTTGTCAAAGAGGTCGTAACCCGCCATTATATAAACATTCTAGTTCCCCGGTGGCCTACCTACCATCGGGATACCTAGAAATCACAGCACCATTACCTAGATATCCACAACGGCCTAATAACTCATTGCATATTCAAGTTATATACGTTTCCCCTTAGGGGCGGATGCACCCGTCTCTAGCCTCTTCTAACTTAGGCATAGGAGACCCTTCCGGGGAACACCCCCAAGTCGGGTTTTGCAGGTTGTTACAGGGAGACGCAGTCGGGGAATTGAAGAAGCCCGTTGGCCCTCTTCATAACTGTTCGTTAGCTGACAGACAGGTAACTAGAAGACTTTGCTTGCTGAGGTAAAACGTCAGCGGTTTTTTGCCTCATGAATTACCATTATTTCATTGTCATGCCATGACTATTCATGGTCATGGACTTTTTGAGTGGCATCATGCTCATGGATTTCATAATAATATTATCTAACACCAAAGTTACAAAGCAAAACCATATATTTTGTTCATGGATTTGTATTGTTGTAATGAAATTTTATTGTGTAAATTCTTGGATTAAATTTCAAATTGAGTTTTTATGTTTTTCGAATAAATTTGTTGCTATAATGTTGCCTAATTAAGATTAAATAAAAAATAAGACTAATGGCAAAATTAAAATAATAAGATTGTTGGTATAGTTGTGGCAAAATAAAGATAAAAACAAAAATAATTATATCAAATTTGTCTTATAATGGTGGAAACTAATTGATTGAGGAATTTATCAGAGATATTAAAATGCAAAAAGAAAATAGATAAAAAAAACATAAACACTGATAGCCTTATCTTCTCTTGTTTCGCTGTAGCAAATTATGTTAGGGTTATGTAGGGGTGTCTAATGGACCGACCCCCCTCGGACAGTCCGAGGCCCCGGTCCGTTAGTCCTGTTCGAGCCCAGTTCGGGTCCATTAGGCCCATGAATGGCCTCTAGCCCCTTAACTAATGAACCAGACATGGCTTCACCCCTAGGCCCAGGCCTGGTTCGGGCCCACCTTAAATTCGGTGGGTATTTGGCCAGCCCCGGTTCGAGGCCCTTTAGGCCCCTTACCAAGGTGCCCACATTAGTTTCAACATGGGCACGTTGATGTGCCAGAAATAACATCAATTGTGCTATGTATTAAAAAGTGTTTATTTTTAGAGTTAAGGGGATTCGAATCTTGATTGCTAAGGTGAGGAGCAAGTACTTAGCCATTGTGATAAATTTATGTCTTGTTATATTTCATATTATATTTAATAATGTTGTCTAACATCTAAAGAAAAGTAAAAAATGCATAAGTATATTATTCTTTAAATAATAAAAATCATAAGTGTTACAAAATATATTATTCGCTCGTGTGATAAACTATTTTTTAAATATTTTCATAAAAGTTGATTAATTAGATAGGTTTTAGAACATATTATTGAAAATAGAAGACTCATTACTATATTATTCTCTAAATAGTTATTGAAAATAGAAGATACATTACTAGTGTATATTATCGAAAATCGAAGATGCAATATTATTCGTCATAATATTATAAAGTAACAAGGTAGTATGTGAATTCTTTTGAATATACTTTAAAATAGAAGATTCATTATTATATTATTGAAAAGAGAAGACGCATTACTATACGTGAACTCTTTGAAGTTTAGGATAATCAGCTTGTAAAACATCATAATAATGGTCAACAAAAATGTGAAACATTTTGAATTGAATATTGGGATCTAATATTGCACCAATTGCATATGACATGGTTATCGGCCACAACATGCTCGCCTTTTGATTTTACTTTAAAATCTTATAAGATGAATTTCTTATCGATGTCATGAGAAAATCAATTATTGGGAACAAATTCAAGGATTATGTACAATTTATAATGTTGAATAATATAATAATACTTTTCATGCTTTTATCCATAGTTATCTAATATAAATAAGTTTTATAGTATAATTAAAGAATTTATAGTATAAAATAGAACTAGTTTGAAATATAATGATGAATATTGTTATTTTAATAAATAAAAATTTGATACAAAGTTTGATCAATTATAATAGACTTTTAATATAGTGATAAATATTTAATAATATAACTATCTTACTATTAATAATACAAAAACTAATGAACTATTAATATGGCACAATGGTTAGTCTCAACCCCTTTCAACTTGGACGTCAAGGGTTCAAGCCCTCCTAGCAACACAAATTTATTTTCGATAAGTAACACTTCAATTGGACCAAAGGTCCAACGGCATCACGCTAGGCCCCACCAGGCCCATTCCAAAAGAGGCTTCGAACCGAACAGGGGCCTAGTCTCCCTTAACGGAGGGGCCCGGGCCCGGTTTGTTAAAGGCTATGGCCCGTCGAACATAGTACATGGGCCATTCGGTTCGTTTCATAGTAGGTCAGGCCCGTCCGGTCCGGTGCGTTTCATTAGACACCCCTAGTAATGTGTGACTAGCCCATATAATAGGTTATTAGGGTTACATTTATCCATGTCTCTCTCTTCTATTATTAACAACGATTATTATCAATAAAATATCTTCCTCAATATTCAGTCATGGTATTCGGGCCTATCGATTCTTCAGGTCTAAATACGACTTTCGCAGTTTCCTCCTATGTGAGACTCACCCAGCGGGATTTAAATCATTTTATTTTCTTTTTCTATAATTTTTGTTAGTGGATGTGAATTTTATTTTGTTGTTTTTGTTTTAGATCTAGTTTTTTCCTTTTAAAAAAGAAAAGAAAAAACTTTGCAGTAATCTAATATGTTCGAAAGAAAAAAAATGGTGTTCCTCATAACTATTGATTGGCGAATTCCACATTATCTGGCGAGTCCTATACGCATTTTCTGGCGTGTCCGATACGCATTGTCTGGCGAGTCCGATATGCATTGTCTGGTGAGTCCTATACGCACCGACTGAGGAACCTATGCACCGACTGAGCGAATGGTGGTTGTAGTTGTTTACACAACCCATTGAAGTATTATCGCATTGAATGTTTTTTTATACTCCCTCCATCCCATTTTGTTTGTCCTACTTATTTTTGCACAAAATTTTAGAAAATTAAAATTTTAAATTCATCTCACATTATCAACTTCGCCTCCATAATTTTGAACTAAATGACACTCAATGTTGGGATTTCCAAAAAAAGAAAAGTGGACAAACATTATGGAATGGAGGGAGTAACTATTGCTATTGTAATGTTTATCGCAAATTTATGAAAATTCTATAAAATTACCATGAGTTTGTGGGAGGGTGTTAGAGTTATGGGTGACTAGCCCATAAGCCCATATAATAGATTATTAGGGTTACCTTTACGTATAAATATAGGTCTCGATCTCTTTTATATTATGAACAACGATTATTAACAATAAAATATCTCTCTTTATATTTTGTCAAATTATAAGAACAAAGTTTAATATGGTTAATGAGAGTAATTTTAATTTACGTGAAAATTAATTTACATAAATGAAAGTAATTTTTATATAGATGACTGTTTTAGAGGAGTGTTGGATATTTGGATAGAATTGATAGTGGTTTACTAGCATAAGAACATGAGGCTTTACATGATATTATGGGACTTCACTTTCTTATATAAACATCTTGTATTATTATATATACATAGGTAGATTACCATAAATTGAAATAATAATACCTCCCTCTACCTTTCTTTTAGCTTGATACTTTTGATAAGCTTTCTCTTCTGTTTTTCTAATTGTATCAAAACATAAGAAACAAAAGGTAATATGGTTAATCAACTTTTAAACATAAGAACGTAGTCTAGTGGCATGACAACATAAGGCTTCACATGACAATACGAAGCTTCACTTTGTAACTGTTAATATAAGCTTTATTGTATTATATGTAGTACCAATTATTCATACACAGTACTAATCTATGCAAATTCGTTTATTAATTTCATAATATCAGATTTTCTGTTAATTTTTATAAGAACTTATAATGTCAAAACATTATCTATAAATTACAAAAATTGATGTCCAATTCATTGACAAAACATGATTTTAAAGAGTAAACTGAAAAAAACAAAATTGTGAAACAAGATAAAAATATTATGGAATAACTTGTAAAGATAACGTTAGTTATGTTGAATGAAATGAAAATACTTAATATAATATAGGCCATATGAGAACATGGGGCGATCAATTATAACCTCTAATTACCGTTTCCCCAATTATATATAGTGTAAATTCTTTATACGTACATTATGATGACGTCTTATTTAAAAATATACAAAGATTGGAGTTTATTGCATCCTTTTAAATCTAAATTAAAAATAATTTATGATACGAGTAAAATGAAAACATTATTAATGTTCCATTTCTAATACTTGTTTGACTGTAATTGAGGATCATTCTAAATTTTTTATATGCCCATTTATATACAAGGTGTTTTAGTTGTATACTAGTATAATTTTATGTTAAATACAAACCTATCGAATAAAAAATGTAAATTAATATGTATATTTAATTGAACACAACGTACTGTATGTCATTAATGTTGTAGTAAAATGAGATATTCAATTTACTAACCATTTATTTATATGTCTCAATAATTTATAAAATTATGTTCAACTAATAAGAAAATGTGATATAATTATTTTTTCAAAACAACTTCTGTTGCTGCATGAAAAATAATTATTACAAGAATTAGGTTCTTGATAGCCATTAGGATAATTTAGTGCTAAAAAGAGGTCTCTTATTACATTTAGATTGATAACTAGATTCATCCTGTTAAGATGCACATCCCATATCGAAAATTGGTGTCCTCTCGGGTCAATATATAAGATCTTGGGGTGCTCCCTCTGTTGGTATGTACATGTGTTGGATGAAGTTTTTCACTACACCAAGTGTTAGCAACAATGCATTAAAGACGTTAATTCAAATGAAGCATTGAGCCGTATGATTAATCAAGTCAACTCCTTCTAGAAGAATCAAGAGTGATTATTGCTGATTGGAGTAATTTATGCTACGGACATAATCACCTAAAGACCAAGTAATTACAAGACATAAATGCGGTCGTGGTCAACAATAAGGAGGAGCATTTATTCGGTCTTTGTCAATCAATTTACATTTAATCTCGATTGACTGATTAAATGAGATGAGCCGAAATGCCTAGTATAAAAAGGAGCTGGTGGCATCACTAGTACAACAGATCTTTTATACACTCGATTTACTTATACACGAATAGAGCTTTTAAGCAATTTGTGTAATAGTGTTCTAGGCTATTTTGTATAGAAGCACATTCTTCAAGCTTCTATACTAATTGTACAGTTGTTGTTTTACAACAATAGTGAGGA
This sequence comes from Echium plantagineum, assembly GCA_003412495.2. Taxonomy (NCBI): domain Eukaryota; kingdom Viridiplantae; phylum Streptophyta; class Magnoliopsida; order Boraginales; family Boraginaceae; genus Echium; species Echium plantagineum. Next base: position 31,872,108 of record CM016561.1, on the reverse strand, counting down.
TTGTTTACTACAGTTGAATCTTGTAAACCTCAAATTACAAGGGTGATATAGTAGTAGGGAGCCGATTTGAAAAGGCATAGTTTAGGGGGATAGATAGTATGCAGGCATACTTATAAGTCCCTCCTTGTAAGATTCCTTTTAAATAGTGGATCGTTCCCTCGGGCAGGCTGCCCCCCAGACGTAAGTGCTTATGCACTGAACTGGGTTACCAAGTTCTCAGTGTTTGGTTTACTTACTTGTCATTTCATTTCTGTTAAACCAATTGTCTTTAACATCTGGTCTAACATAAGTAGTGGATATAGAACTTTCAATTGGTATCAGAGAGGGATCTCAATATACAGAGTGCTAAACGATCAGAGTTATCCACAAGAATGACTAATTCAAATCAATCACTGAGACCTCCGGATCTGAATGGGAATAATTACAGCTTCTGGAAGAACAAGATGACTATTTTTCTCAAGTCTCTTGAAAAGAGAACATGGATGATTGTTGTGAAAGGCTGGGAACCACCTACTAAGGAGGTAAATTCTCAAAGAAGAGGAGGAATGAACTGATCTTGAATCAGATCTTGCATTAGCCAACAACAGGGCAATGAATGCTCTATATTCATGTGTTGATGAAAATGTTTATGAGTTGATCACCATGGAAACTGTTGCCAAAAACGCATGGGATATCCTTCAAAAAACCTATGAAGAAACCATTCAAGTGAAGATAGCACGCTTGCAACAGTTGGCTTCAACTTGGGAATCTATGAAGATGAAGGATTATGAAACCATCAAAGAGTATGGATTCCGTGTCACGAAGATTGCTACTGAGTGTGCATCTCTTGGAGAACCCATGAGTAGAGAAAAGATGGTAAGGAAGGTTTTTAGATCTCTACCTGCTCGATTTGCTGGAAAAATCTTAGCAATTGGTGAAGCTCAACATTCAAAATGAGGAGAATAAGAGCCTAGCTCTTAAAAACATATTGTAAGAGCCTAGCTCTTAAAACAGATAGCTAAGTGGAGAAAAATTCTGGACTCACTAAACAAATTGGAATGCTTGTCAAGAACATTTATAAGACCTTCAAATGCATTAACAAGAAAGGGAATGATACTCAAGAGTATCAAGGGTCCCGAGAGAGAAGGGAAGAAAGATTTTCCGAAGGAGGAGAAGACAAGTTTAAAAAGGGAAGTAGTTCTACTTATAGAAGTGTGAACAAAGGAAAAAGCATTCAATGTCGAGCATGTGAAGGGTTTGGTCACATTCAAGTTGAATGTCCTACGTTCTTGAAAAGACTGCACAAGAACTATTGCACCACTTTTTCTGATGACTCAGATGAAGATGAAGATGATGATGAAGTGATTACTTTCATCACAGTAGAAGATGTTCCCAGTCAGGAGGAATCAGTTGTTAACAACAAAGGGGATGACAGTGATAAAGAGACAGAAATCACTCATGATGAACTTGTGGCTGATTATGAAAAGCTTTTTCATAGCTGGACTAAACTTACATAGGCTTATCTTGTAGTAACTACAGAGAAAGGGAAAAGTGATAAATGGAATCAGGAACTAGTACAAGAGAACAATTGTCTCAACAACAAAATGGATGTACTAGAAGGAAAGATTCAGACCATGAAAAATTAAAGGGCATTAAAATAATGAATTCTAGCACAAATCTTTTAGATGAAATATTGGAGAAGGGAAGACCATACAAGAGTACTAGTGGGATAGGTTATGGAGAGGACCAGGAATCTAATCATGGCAGGAGGAAATCCAAAGCAAAGTGGAGGTGTTATCACTGTGAAAAAAAGGGGCACATTACACCCTATTGCTACAAACTGTATGGTAAGGGAAAAGTAGATATACACAGAACACCAAAAAGACTTGGGTCCCTAGACAAAAATCATCTGGGTTCCAAAGGAACGGGCTGTAGGACATGTTGTACTTACCTTCCTGAAAGCTACTACTTGGGAAGGCTGGTATTTTGATAGTAGTTGCTCTAGACACATGACTGGCAATCATGCTTATCTGTCAGAAGTGAAACCTGTGAAGCAATCACATGTCACCTTTGGAGGAGGGGCAAAAGGTACAATAGTTGGAAAAGGAGTACTAAATGTTCCTGGTTTACCACAATTAAACAATGTGTTATTGGTAGAAGGATTGACTGCTAATCTTATTAGCATCAGTCAGTTGTGTGATGATGGCATGGATGTCCAATTCAGCAAAAGTGCTTGTGAGGTCAGAGATCTAGATCGCAACCTACTTATGAAGGCTAATCGATCGAGTGATAACTGTTATCAATGGCCCACACATAAGGCTTTAAGTTGTCATACTACTCATGAAGCAGAAATGTGGCACAAAAAATTGGGACATACAAACTATAGAAATCTTCAGAGATTAGTTCAAAAAGAACTTGTTAGAGGACTACCCAAACTAAATATTCAAGCCATCCAATGTGCTGAGTGTCAAGTAGGAAAACAGGTGAAAATGTCTCACCAACAGTTACAACAAGTGGTATCTGATCGCATACTTGAACTAGTACATATGGATCTCATGGGCCCCATGCAGATGGAAAGTATTGGAAGGAAGAGATATGCATATGTGATAGTTGATGACTATTCAAGATACACATGGGTGGTGTTTTTACGTGAAAAATCTGATTGTTTCGATGCTTTCTACAAACTGGCTACTCATGTTCAAAATGAAAAGGAAGTGAAAATCATTCGAATTCAAAGTGATCATGGGAAAGAATTCAAGAACAGCAAGTTTGATGATTACTGCATCTCTCAAGGAATCAACCATGCACTTTCTGCCCCAATTACTCCACAGCAAAACAGCATTGTGGAAAGAAAGAGTCGTACTCTACAAGAGATGGCCAGAGTACTCTTACATGAAAGAAATGTACCTCTGAAATTTTGGGCTGAAGCTATTAACACTGCATGCCATATTCACAATCGAATTACTCTTCGGCCAGGCTCTCTGCAAACACAATATGAAATATGGAGGGGGAGAAAGCCAAATGTGCGATATTTTCATATTTTTGGCAGTGAGTGTTATATCTTGACTGACCGAGAGCATAGGCAGAAATTTGATGCAAAAGGGAAAAAAGGCATTTTTCTAGGATACTCTACGAATAGTAAATCATTTCGGGTATTTAATATTGGAACAAATACTATCATGGAATCCATAAATGTTAAAATCATGGATGAAGCTGTGCGGGATGAAGTATTTGATGCTTTACCTATTGAAGCTAGGGAGACTGTACCTATTGAAGCTAGGGAACTTTCATTAGGGGACAACACTGCACCTACTGAAGAAAGAGGATCTTCCTCAATCTCAGAAAATAATGAATCTACCAGTATTATTGAACCACCTGCTCATATTCAGAGGATTCACCCAAAAGAAGTAATTATTGGGGTCATTAATGAAGGAAGAATCACAAGAAAGAAAAATAAGGTGGATTATGGGAAGATGGCTGGGATGTTAGGAGAGACCTGCTTTATGTCTAAAATTGAACCACAAAATGTAAAAGCAGCTCTTCTTGATGAGCACTGGATATTAGCTATGCAAGAGGAGTTAGCCCAGTTTGAAAGACATGAGGTATGGCAATTGGTTCCTAGAACTCCTTGGTTAAATGTCATAGGAACAAAATGGATCTCCAAAAAGAAGAAGGATGAACAAGGCAACATTGTTAGGAACAAGGCAAGACTTGTTGCTCAAGGGTATACACAAGTTGATGGCCTAGATTTTGAGGAAACATTTGCTCCTGTTGCTAGACTTGAAGCTATTAGACTCATGCTTGCTGTTGCATGTTACTTAAATATCAAGCTGTATCAAATGGATGTAAAAACAACATTTTTAAATGGAGTTGTTCAAGAAAAAGTGTATGTTGAACAACCCAAAGGATTTGTTTGTCCAAATAATCCTAATCATGTGTACAAGTTGAAGAAAGCACTGTATGGGTTGAAGCAAGCCCCACGTGCCTGGTATGAAAGACTTACTGAGTATCTCTTAAAACAAGGGTACACAAGAGGGGGTGCAGACAATACACTGTTTGTACACAAAGAAAAAGGTAAGTTACTAGTGGCCTGATATGCTAAGTGAGGATGATGGACCAGGAACAGAGTCCAAGACTGTCATCATCAGTGACAAATTACTGCACACTCACAAAGCTGATATTCTAGTGGAGAAGGTTGATCAACCACCACCTTTTACCTCCAGTGATCCCACAACACAGATTCTAATGGCTGTCTACTTGGCTGATAAGCAAAGGCTAACTGAAGAGATCCAGGCTAAGAAGCAGCAACTTGCAAATATGGACAGAAAGACCAAGGAGTTAGAAAAGACTGGTAGACCAAATGTTGCTACCAATGTTGCTGACACTGACCTAGTTGCTAATCAGTCAGATGATGTGTGAAGATTGCTGTGAAGACCCTCTATTATGACTTTGGTTATGTTTTTATGCCAAATAGGGGGAGTAAATTGGAAACACTAAAAAGTTCTAACTCTTTTATGTTATGTTGTTATTGTTGGATACTTTATATGTGTGTGTGTTTCTATGTTTTCATGTTTCTAAGACATGAATGACTCTTCTGCTCACTGTCTCATCAGTGGAGCTGATTATCTTGTATGAAGACTATGCTGATTAATCACTACCTTGGAACATCCTACCTTACAAAACAACATGAGGTACTTGTCATTAAAAACTTACCCAAAGGGGAGCTTGTTGGTACATAGCATGTACATGTATTGGATGAAGTTTTTCACTACACCAAGTGTTAGCAACAATGCATTAAAGACATTAATTCAAATGAAGCATTGAGCCGTATGATTAATCAAGTCAATTCCTTCTAGAAGAATCAAGAGTGATTATTGCTGATTGGAATAATTTATGCTACGGACATAATCACCTAGAGACCAAGTAATTACAAGACATAAATGCGGTCGTGGTCAACAATAAGGATGAGCATTTATTCGGTCTTTGTCAATCAATTTACATTTAATCTTGATTGACTGATTAAATGAGATGAGCCGAAATGCCTAGTATAAAAGGAGCTGGTGGCCTCACTAGTACAACATATATTTTATACACTCGATTTACTTATACACGAATAGAGCTTTTAAGCAATTTGTGTAATAGTGTACTAGACTATTTTGTATAGAAGCACATTCTTCAAGCTTCTATACTAATTGTACAGTTGTTGTTTTACAACAACAGTGAGGATTGTTTACTACAGTTGAATCTTGTAAACCTCAAATCACAAGGGTGATATAGTAGTAGGGAGCCGATTTGAAAAAGGCATAGTTTAGGGCGATAGATAGTATGCGGGCATACTTATAAGTCCCTCCTTGTAAGATTCCTTTTAAATAGTGGATCGTTCCCTCGGGCAGGCTGCCCCCCAGATGTAGGTTCTTATGCACTGAACTAGGTTACCAAGTTCTCCGTGTTTGGTTTACTTACTTGTCATTTCATTTATGTTAAACCAATTGTCTTTAACATCTGGTCTAACATAAGTAGTGGATATAGAACTTTCACCCTTTATTGTCAATTGGTTTTTACAGTAGAACCCTACAGACTCTTAACATGAGCCAATCCCGAATTAATGAGGCACGTGTAACCCGCCGATATTGTTCCGGCAAATAATGCCGGCGAAAAAAGTTCCACCGACGATTGGGTTACACGTGAGGGAGAGTGTTAAGATGCACATTCCACATCGAAAATCGGTGTCCTCCCGGGTCAATATATAAGATCTTGGACTACTCTCTCTATTGCCAATTAATTTTAGAGTGAAACCCCATAAACTCTTAACACATCGTTTTCTTCTTCTTCCCTTTCGAAATATTCTTACATTAATTGAAACAAATTCATATGGAACTCCCATAAATATATGCATTCAATGAAATTTGCTTACATAATTATTTCCATATAGAATACTTGAACTATACTAATAATTATTGTTAGCCGTTGGGATATTTGGTATAAAAAGATTTGAATATATAATATTTTATTTGATTTGGTGATTTTGGACGATTGCAACATAGATTTTTTTTAGAAGCACTGTAGCAAGTTTCAATTGAGCAACGAGTAGAAGCAGTGGACTCGTTATATTTTGAGGCATAATATCAAAAGAATGACAGAGTATATGGTAGCGTTGGAATAATCACGGGGTTGCGGGATGAGATATTTAAGGCTCAGAGGGACCCTGCTAAAACTTAAGCGGAACTTGCATACCTCACTGTTAATGTTAATGACAACAATAACAAGGTGGAGCGGAAAACCAAGCTCCCATTTCAGATTAATGATGCGTCGATAGACATTATGCACCTTTCGATTGAACAAATGGTTGTCAATGATCAAGTACGGTGCACGCCTTCTGCACTTTGGTCCTATTACAAATAGTTGCCGGATAAACAAAATGTAGAAATTCATGAAATTTGTAATATTTGATGTAGTGTTTTGTAATATGATTAAGGAGAAAAGCAAGGACCTTTTGATTACGTTGTGTTTGTAAGTACTCTTTGTAAGTGAAAGGATCTGCATTTCTGTTTTAACTGTAGTAGTAATGGCTTCAACGTTTATGTGCTCCAGTACCTTCGAAGAGGATCCTGTCTAGCGAGGCAGGGGAAAATAATACGCAATATTCAATAATATCGCTAGATTTTCATTGGAAGATTAAAGTTTGCATATTAATTGCCATCGAATTTCCTGGTATTTCCCTTGGAACAGAAGCTTCTGCTATCACATTATTACAAGCCCCCTCTCAGTTCACTCTTGCTCATATGTTGGAGTATGTGATCTATGTACATATTACCATAGCAGGCGAGCACCCAGAGCAACTATGGCAATTAATGTTACATTATTCCAGGATATTTTCCAGCCCACGAATAGTTAACTTAGATGACACTGTCATAATTGACCATTGTTTTGAGTCATTGGATTAGTTACGCCAATCTTAATCATTGATAGGATTGAACGTGGGACCAGTTGTTAAATGACTTATGTCCCACATCATAATTGACTTATGCTTTTGAGCTATTGAAATTAGTTAGGCTAATCTTGGGCATTTATCATTGTTGATCTAATATTGTTTGATGATCTAATATTGTTTTTATGTGACTTATACAGTGGGCCTTAATCTTGCCTTAGGCATATACTTCAAATCGGCACGGAAGGACTCGGGATTACTTGTTTTTATTGCTTTAGGACTTGTAAAAGGATTATTCCAAACTCTCATTATTTTTATGCCTTGAGTTTGAATGACTTTTCGAGTTTTAAATGGTGTTTAAAATCGTTTTCATATAAACTCGTTTTGGTAAGTGTTGATGTTCATGAATTCACTAAACTGAATCAATCTTGAATTTAATATACTCTTATATGATTTGGTGTTATGTATATTGAAATTAGGATTGAATCAATTATATGAATCTTAATGAAATAATCAATACTTCATCAAGAGCCGTCATCGAGACAACCTGGTCTCTATGACATGTCTCGATGATAGGGTCTTCATTTTTCAGTTGAGCTCATACAGAGGTGTAGTCTAGACCACCAGGTCTCTATGACTGGTCTCTATGGACTAGCAAAAAGCGAATAATTATCGAGACATACCATAGAAAGTTGTTGATCATTATGCCTGGTCTCGATGATACTTTGTCTATCATACGAGATCCATCATCAAGACCAGCCATAGAGACCACCAGGTCTCGATGCAGGTACCATAGTGAGCTGTTGGTCACTATGGTTGATCTCGATGGGTTAAAATTCAGCTATTTTTGAGCAACCTATAAATAGAATTCATACCCATTTGAAAGAACATCTTTTGCAAATCATCACAAACCTCATTCTTAATATTTCAGCAAAAGTCATTCATCTTCAAATTGCATTACTAATCCCTGATGGTAAAGAACAATTCATAGAGCTCCTTGTTTATCATTCTTTTCTTATCCATTGAGGGATACCATATATTACAGTAAAAAACCTTCCTTTTTCATATTGAAATCCTAATTTGTAGAACTCAGTTCTAGTTCTTTTTTTAGAGATTGAAATCATAAACTTGAGTTTGGGTTGGTAGTCTAGGGTAGTCTAGTAGGGAAATCCTTATGGGTGGTAGAACATCGTTTAGGTAGCTTTTGCTTTGAAGTTGCTTGTTTGTGTCAAAACCTTATTCAAGTTCAAGTTAGCCTTTCCAAAATACCAAGACTAAAAAGTCGAGGGTCGAGCACGTAGGGGAATCGAAGCTTGCTAAAATACCGATTGCATTTTACTTCCCTTGTTCTTTATTATTGTTGTTTTATCGTATATTTAAATTGCTTGTTTACGTGACTAGGGTTCTTACTTTGTTTGACCATCTAAGTGTTTGATATTTTGCCTAGATGAGTTATAGTTAGTAAAATATTTTATGTTCCGCATTAATCGCTTGTATATCGAACCTTATGGTGTTAAATCGAAAAAGTGGTCATTATACTAGTAAACCTTAGTCATCCCCCCAAGGTTATTGTATTGTCTAACAATCATTTGACTAGCATCATGTTTTGAATTATTGTATTAGTTGAGACAATTATGGCTGTTGATACAATTCCTTCAATTGTGGAATTCACCTACCTCCATTTACCATTTATACGGAATCCATTTCAATTCGTTCATTTATTCACTCACTCACTCTTGTTTCTCTGAATGGTTCTATTGACTTTACAATTAGGTTGTTTCATTTACATAATAGCTTGTTGTTTTACTTTTATCTTCGTACTTCATTTTTTATTGCTCGTTTATTTATATACATTTCCATGAATTATTGTTATGTGTTTTTATGTTCTTAGTTTTAGTTGTTTGATTGCTTTAATTGTTTCTCATCAATTTAGTACGAATTAATTCTTTTAATGGAAGATTATGTTTGAAATAAGTTACTAGACGATTATTTACTTCTCTTTTGTTTTAATTCATTATTGTTACAGATGACTAAAAGCTCATACGAGCTTGATAAGTACCCACGTGATATATCAACTTCGTTTCAGATCTAGATATGTTTTTGCTTATTGATCCTCCGATCGTGTCCCTTTTGACTATCAAAATTAAGGATTCGTAGGTTTTAACCCTTGTTGCTAAACGGGGCAATTTTCAACTAGTAATTTGTAAAAGTTCAATAAATGACCTCTCCTTCGCCAAACAGAAGGCTAAAACTACAACTCATGAAGGATAAAGTGTAAAATTATAGAAACATTTAAGAAATTATGTAAAAAATTAAAAAAATCAAGATAAGTTATACTCCATATTAAAAGAAATTCGTATAAACATAAATATTACATATTTATATGAGCTATACTAAAAATAGATAAAATATTTTGAAATGAATGCTATATAAAATATTAAAATTTTATGTAGAATATTTACATCATTTAATATTCTTTGTAACAATATCTAAATGTTAAAATCTAAAAAACAAATAAGCAATTGTAATAACCTAACATGTTAGAAGTGTGAGCTATAAGTTATATATGTATATTTCCAAAAAAAGGTTATGAAATATTAAATCAGTATATAAACTTAAAAAGAAATTATTTAGTTCCTATATTTCTAAGAAAAATTTAAAATATACACTTATTTATAGAAACACTTCGATTCTATAATTTAAAAAATAAAAACTTCTCGGATGTTACGTAGGAAACTTTTAAATTTTAATCTATGGTTTCATCCTTGAGAGTAAATTCTTAGTTGTTAACCTTGTTGTGTTAACTTTTGTGTTAACTCAATTATTATTAGATAATTTGTCATACAAGCTATTGGGACATGCATATATAATACCATGTCATAGATCTCTATGGGTTGTTAAACTTGTAATTATTTATTGTTGGTTTAATGATTTTTACAAACCTATTTTGCATGTCCTCTTTGGATAAGTATGCAATCAGCAATTCTTGTGTCTCAACACCCATTCCATATGTTTTTTGAACATTTGTTGGTGCATCTCTACAACAACAGCAAATTAAATCACATTTAATGTTAGATACCTTATCAGTGATACTGAATGGCGTTATGTGACGTAATTACAATACCATTGTAATGTATTCTATGGTAGTTTTTATAAACAAATACAATTTTCTATTATATTATGGTGTGAGAACTTATTAATGAATTCACTAATTCTGTAGAGAAAAACCACTTAGCTAAGCCACATGGTATTGTGATATACATGTATAATATCATGTCATACATCTTTATGGATTTTTTAAACTTGTAATTATTCAAAGTTGGTTTAATAGTTTTTACAAACATACCTTGCATGCCCTCTTTGGCAAAGTCTGCAATAAGAAATTCTTATGTCACAACACCCATTTCATATGTGTTTTGGTTATTTTCAACGTTTCTTTGAACATCTGTAACAACAAATTAAATCACATTTAATGTTAAATATTTTGTCAGTGATTGTGAATTGGATTATGTGATATAGAGGAAATACCACTATATAAGAAAAACAAGGTATCTAATAAGTTTGGTTACAGACCCACTTATAACAAAAACAAACACAAAAACAAACATGTGGTTACATAAACGAATATTTAGTCATATTCAAAAGCAAAAATAATAACATCCTCATATTTTGAGTAGCTTTTGCCCTTGCTTGTTACTTTCAAACAACTTTTTCAGGTATGGGGCGACCTACGTGGTGGTGTTGTCCTCATTTTCACCCTCATTTGCACTTTTTGCAGTAGGGTGCTCAATGCACTTTTTAAAAGCTTGCTTCGGTTGTGTTCTTTATGTTCTGCAAAACATTGACTTTCTTAGGTCGTTTGCATATATGAGAAACTATTATTATTATAATAGTAGTAGGTCAATTTCGTGAGGGTGATTATGCTGGGAATCGATTGGGACAATTGGGGACCGATTAGAGCCAAAAATAAGAAGAAGTCGCGGTTTTCTGGTGTACTATGCTAAAACAACGGCTCTTAATTCAAAACAGGATTTGTCACTCGATATAGCACCAAATTTGAGCCAGAATTAAGGAATAACGGTTTGTTCACTATGCTGAAAAAAACGGGATTTGCTGTCAAAAATGGGTTTTGTGGTTTGAGGAAGGGTTTCATGGCTTGGTAGATCACTTATAGACTTAGGTACGGGACTGGCTCGTTAAGGGCTTGGCCCGCTAGTTCAACAAGTCCACTAACGAGTTTCGGACGAGAATAAACGAGTCCAAATTAAAATTCCCGATAGTTATGAACGTTGATTAACGAGTTTTAAATAATCGTCATGAGTTCTATTATTTTATATATAATTATAATATTTTAAATTAATTAATTTAGGTCGTAACATTACAACCTACCCTCTTAACGAATTTCGTCCTCGAAATTTGGCTACCACCTCCATTACCTCGAATCCTCATTCACATCTACCACAACTTTTCTATATCATCACCTTGTTAAACCATCTACTCTCTCTCATGGCATAAACACGTTTAGCTATCAACTCACAATTACTCAACCATACCAATAGCCTTATGTTATCATCAGCTGTGACATTTTCAACCACTCATACCTCAAGATACTACGACACCTTCAACCCTGCAACCCCTAGCCTGGTCCGCTTTACCAACTCACGACACCACCATTTGTGCAATCTCTAGTTACATTATCTCTCTCATTATATAACCCATCTCTCTCATTCGTCTCGTATATGACAACGTAACTTCCTGTTCCTAACCCTGAAACACCTTAAGTATACCCATATGCGATATCATCACTAGCAGTTTATTTCGTAACCACAAGGCCACAATATTTCCATATCCACCTCACGATTCACATATCCACTATTACATTACAATAACATCAATAACTATCTTACTGCTACCATACTGATCATGATAATATCTTTTCGTTCTTAGATAAAAGTTTAAATTCCTCCCATCTTTAACTCACATCCCGTATATATTAGCTTTATTCCAATATCTCAAAATTGAGATCTCACCTCCCATTCGATAACTATCAGTGACTCCCCTTGTGTAATCCAACATATCAAATATCAACCTAGTGCACGGAAGATGCATCTCACCTTAACAACTTACTAACCCATTATCCGAATAATCTCTAGTGGCACCATCTTCATTATTTAAGATCAACATTCTCTTTCTTAAGTCAATTATAATGCCTCTTTATCCCACTATCAAGTTTTAGATCTTACACGTTAAAAACATCTCTCCCCACACTTATCACCCAGTTCCTAAACCATTCGCCACGGCTCCTTGGGTTAATAGTGTCATAGTCCCGGAGAAGTAACACTACATGTGGGACACTGAATTTCGGCACACCCCACTAGTCCCATAAGCACCCATGTCACACGACCAGTATAATAAATGTATATAATCGTTCCGTCTCAACCCCATTAATTGGATCTCGATATCTGCACCCCGTAATATATCGTGCATAGTCACTTACTACTTGCTTATAGATGAAATACGATTTGTAACATTTCCTATCCAACAGGCATATACACCCATCTTAATCACATCTTAATCTCGTCATTAGTATCACCATCTTATTCGTCACCTCCTGATATCATCACAACAACTCCTTTCACAACGATGACGCCTTAATCATTTACTATACATTATACAAAACATAAGCTCACTATTACTTGCCAAAACGCCCACAATATGTTGGAATTTTATACAAGTTTTACATATCAAATTATCTAAAATCGTATGAAGGATCAAACACATAGTTCTAAAAATTCACATTTAACTATGAGTTTGTGTGTATACCTCTTGAAGCGTGTTTGAGTTGCGCAGCGGAAGAGCATCCAGCGTTCCTCTCTCTAGTTAGTCTACACCAACGTAGCTTGATTCCTTCCTTGAAGCAACTAGAGCTTAAGTGTATTTGACAAAGAATGAATCAAGAAAGAAACGATTTTCTTCTCTTGATGTTATTCTTGTTTTTTGCCGAATAGAGAAGGAAGAGGGAGTATTATTTCTTTTCAATTGTCTTACAAGTGAAAAGATGATAATGAGAAGGTTGATGATTTTGTTTACCATCAAATGGTGTTTATATAGTGGTAACACAAAAATGTGTGATGAATTTGCGGTTTAATCACATTAAACTCAAAGATTCACCATTTATTACAATAATAAGTGTGTGATGAATTTGCAGTTTAATCATATATTAAACCCAAAGACGTAACGCCTCCACAATTAAGCACCAATTAATACAATATTAATTGTGTTTGAATTCAAAGTCAAACAAGCCAATTGAATTCCCCTTGATTCTTTGACATTTACACTTTTAACCCGGAAGTTTCAATCATATTGAAAATCAAGTGCATTGTATGTGTGTGACCTTCTAGGATCGAAATGACATTAGCCATATGTTAATAAAATATCAACCAAGTATTTTACTAACATATAAATCATGAGGGGGCCCTAGTAAACCATCATGACCCCTAATGCATTTCGAATTCATTCCCAACACGTATATTATTGTCAAACATAATATACGTATGAACTTAACTTTAAATAAGTAATCACTACGAACAATCAAATTGTTCAACGGGCACTTATTATGACGTGAAACACCTCATAATTCTAACACAATAACCATCCCCTCTTCAAGATCTTTGTACCAATATACAATCACAACAATTCCTCTTCATACTGTTATACCAATACAAATCAACCAATGTATACCTCACAACACCTACAATATTACCTCGAGTATGCTATTACCTCATATCTCACCTGAACAAGTTCATCTCTATGCTCACCAATGTGCCCATTCTTCCTTTGTTGCAACTCAAAATACCTCAACTCAATGATCACATCACCACTCTTTAATATACCCTTGGTTACCACCATATCTCCACATTGTGTTAATGTTACCCAATATTTGGAAAAGCACCCATCGGCATAATATTCAATCAACTCACGCCTAAGACTTCCAAACTTATCCAATTGATGTGTCTGTAATAATTCCATCCAATTCCATACTGCGATCAACCCAATCATACCTCTTATTCTCGTATGCACCTCACATATCATTTATAACCCCTAGATAGAACCAAGTGGTTTAATTACCAATCTCCCGCATGTTTTTTAGTGCCGATACTTATATCTTCTATCCCAAGTTCATCTAATTCAACCACCACGTATATCCGTAAATCCATAAATCTTATCATGCCAAATCATCACTAATGCATCACCCACAGTACTCGTCTCTTCCAACTCACAATTATCATAACCACGATTTGTACTCCTTAAGGTATTTCTTAGTTCCGACGATCCTCAATTGTACATGACATGTCACCCAGCTGTGAGAACACCGATAGATGCCTTATAAAATCACCTCCATTCTACTCTTACTCATACCTTGATTTCCCCGTCCGTTAATTAGGCGTATCCAATCATCAATAGTATCGCTTCCGCTCGCAACGCCACATCTTAAGTGTCTGTTATTCCCCAACATGTGTAATATCTTAACTTAAGTTCTAGAGTATGTTATCCCTCACAATCACACCATCACGGACATCCTTATCCCCCTAATAATACTTCCATGAGTTTTATCAAGTTTCACCCTCCTACATTCCTTCCCATTCCCTCGAAATTATTCCATCCATCAGTCCTTATCTGATCCCGACATCATAGAGTCATACATTTCTTACATGGACTTGGATGATGCAATTCCAATACTAGCCTCAAACCGCTCTTGTATGCAATTCCATCCCCTGTAGTTCACATTCCACTCTCACGAAAATCTTAGGCCTTACTGCGATTGGTTAACTCATAATCCATCTATACTTAACCATTCCTCTTCTCCACCTAGAGTATCATTACCTCATTACACTTAGTGATAACTCTTCACTCCTCACAGAGAACTTTTGGAGTTCTCATGCTTCACTCTTCCATCTTGTAATTCCCCGTCTTGTGTTACGTTCTTCCCAGAATTTCCCATTGAGAAACCTTACTTACCAACCAATACTTTCCCATCAAATCCTGTCATGATCAGTGTCAATAAGTTCCTATCATCCATATTTTCATTGAATTACATCCTTAGGAAAACTATCGTTCATCCTCACTTAACTCATAACAACTAGTCCCTTATTAGCGTATTCAATTACTCAGAACACCAGATTGAAGCATTATTCTCAGTGTTATCTCAAAATCGTCCAGTCATGACTATACCACCACATCTCAACCTCTAGTCCATGTTCCCTTTCTATCATCGAACGTCACTTACCAACACCATTTCATAATTACTGGAATATCCTTCACAAGTGAAACTGCACAACTCACTTCGGCTTACTCTCCTAAGGATAAACCATATTCGCTTCACCTACAAGTCATGTACTTGTGAACCAATGTTGTCTCCAAACTTGTCTTTGTAGAAATCTAATATGAATCACTTGGTGATAAACACACATTCATATATCCAGATTCGATAAAATGGTGTAGATTAATCTAATAACAATTAAACTAATTGACATATAAATACAGAGACTTACAATGCAACGGAATATCAACAAGAACGTGCACCCCCTTTTGAGTATAGCCCACACCGTACTTCCTTTTCAATACCAACAAGATATTATTCTAGATTGCACACCAGTATTGACTACAAAACAAGGTTTGAACCTACTAGTATTTTTGAACAATTGGAAGAGAAAAATTACATTCCAAGGTAGAGGGGATGCACGACCAAGGCAGGGGGAGGCTAGGGTTTTCTTTTCTTGTCTTCTCTTTTTTATATGAAAACTTAATCTCCTCCTTATATAGAGTGCTCCTTTTTAAAACCGATAAGCAACTCGTTAAGTGATCAGTTCGACTCGTTAACTCAATTAGATCATTTAAGCATCTAATTAGTCTAATGAGTCGATGGTGAGTTGTTGTATTTTAATTTAACTTATCAAGTAAATTAAAATACCACCGGGTCACTATTAAATAATCTTATCAAGTTATTAACCGATCTCGATTGCTTATTGGGTTCAATTGAGTTAACATGCTCAATTGTTCCTCATTCATATGTTCATGTATAGATTTACAAATATATACTATTGAGATATACAATTACTAAGGCGAACAGTAGGTTCTAGTAATCACATTTAACCAATCAGGTAAATGAATTGATACACAGTTATCTCAATGGGCATAATAAAAGATAATCAATATTAATTGATTTCCAACACTCCCACTTGCCCTTGGATGAATACCTCACAATTCCTTTAACACGTGATCTCTAGTCATAGGCTAACCATAAGAAGTGGTCTCGTCACTTTCAATGATGATAGCTTCACCATACCAGCATTCTGGTTCATGACGATCTTTGTTAGATCTCCTAAGGGTTGGTTCTTCCACAACTTCCTGTGGATCAAGAACTGAGTCTTCTATGTAAGAAGGTACAAACTCTTGTGCTGCGTCAGATGTTTCTGCATTAGATGCTTCGACATTGACTTCATCTTCTTGAGTTTCTCAAGACGAACACCATCACTTCTAGTCCTTCTGGACATATATTCCTTTTCAAGGAATGCTCATGTTCTAGCAATGAAGATTTTATTCTCATGTTTTAGGTAGAAGTACTAACCAGCTGTTTCCTTTGGATATCCAATGAAATAACATTTGTCAGATTTAGGCGCAAGTTTATCCTTTGTTAATCTGTTAACGTAAGTTTCAGAGCCCCAAATATCAAGAAAACCCAACTGTTGGAATATCCCGGGGTTGCAAGACACAATGAACTACGATAGTTCATATGTCTAGAAAACCCTAATTCGTTGATCGTTAGAACTTACACAATAGAACTAGCTCATAGAAGTATATGTTTAAAGATAGTGTGAATATGCTACAACTAACATAATCAAAGAGTGTGGCTACAAAGATATACCTTTGAAGCGTGAGCGGAAGCGATGTAATCTCCAAATGCTTATCCCCACACCTTGCTCCTTGCTTTCTTCTTGAAGAAATTTCTATCACCAAGGTGATATGGAACTACTATGAAATAGTCCACACCAATACCTTAGATAGCAATAAGACACACTTGGATTAGTGTGTGTTATTGAGGAGTGTGTAGTCTAACTACTATAGCAAACTATAGAACAATTTCTATACTCTAACACTTAGAGTTTTGCTAGAGGGTTTGAAGATGAAGTGTGTGTTTGTTTTGTTCTCTAACAAGAGTTATGTGATGACTTAGCTTGATTCTCTACCCATTCTATATCATCTTATGATATAGAATGGATGATGAAACACATTATACACTAAACAAACACATTAACCATCCATATGGTTAATGCCTCTTGGTCCATGGAAGATTCTCTTACAAGAGTTCTTCCCAAGACTTACAAAGCCTTCCCAAGGCATAAAGTAGCCACCAAGATGTCAACCATTCATGATGATGGAATTAATTAATCTTAATTAATTAATTAAATCATATCTTATTTAATTAATTCATTAATTAATTATATCATTTCAATAAATGATAATATATATATATATCTCACATATATATATATATACATAAACCCCAAATGGTGTGTCCGGAACCAATTCCGGGCGCACCATCGGTTCGGTCGGGACACGATCTCGATCGAACCGAAATTCCTCAATATGGATCAAATCCCTTATTCACTTTCGGGTCACTACTCGAAAGTATCTTCGGTAATTGTTACGTGTGTGACCTCATAGCCCGAGTAACGAAGGCATCGGGATTCAACGTATAAGACCGTATACACGAATCCCGAAGATCATCATGAGAGCCTAGTCTACCATTCGATGACCCCCGGCATTATCTCGGGTGAGACTACTGATAGTTCAGATAACTATCGGTTGTTGAACCGTATATATAGATGACATAGTTCACGGGCACTAATTGAGGAAATTGACACATCAATTTCCAACACTCCCACTTGCCCTTGGACTATTACCAATGTCTTGGATGTACACTTGCATCCTTGTCACATGATTCCCTTTGTCCTCGGTTTTCGTCATAGGCTAAAGCAAGAAAGCGTGTCGCCAACTCCTATGACATAATTTCTCGGAACACGAGATAGTCTCACTCCCGTTCATAACGGGTGAATTCATAAGTAAGACTCACTCTCCGAGTGGCCAGAAAAACCTTCCCTGTATACCAGGGTGGACAAAGACCCTACCAATGCATCACCGATCATCTCACCACTACATTCACATAAGACCCAACGTACCCCATTACCACCAGTAACGGATGGGTCCGGAAGTAGTCAAAGCCTCATGCTCACGTAGCATGAGAATGATATGCATGTAGGTCTCAGAACCTCTATCATATGGCTCGTGTGAAATATAGGACACAAGATCTCTTCTATAATTTCACAACGGTCACTGTCCAGTACCATGTCAAGACTCTCTTGACAATGAACCCATGTAATGATTTGGACCATCCTTTTGACTTAAGAAACAAAGTCAAACGAATCATTACACACTAGTTTGGTTGTGTCCGTTCCCAAAACGCCGGGACATACCACTAGGGACAATGTAATCACCATAGTTCTTGTCTTGAAAAAGGGGTTCCTTAGCCAATACACTTATTGGCTCCTCTTCAAGAACTCGTGATTACATGGGAATTAAAATATTTATCATACAACTATGATTAAATATTCAATTGTTTATTCAAGTGCTATAAAAGAATAGGCAATCAATAAACAAGAAGTAATACTTTTATTCAACAATAAGAGTTTTACAAAAGTATACTTCATACATATAAATCAAATAAACTGAAATAAAGCTCCCACTAAGACTAAGACCACTCGGACCTAAGTCTAAGTCCAATAGCTGAAGTATGGAACTCATGTTTGGTCTGAGGCAATGGTTTAGTCAAGGGATCAGCTGCGTTGTCGTCTGTATCTAGTTTAGATACTTTGATGTCACCTCTCTGGAACATTTCACGGACGAGGTGATACTCCTGAGGACATGCTTGGACTTATGATGAGCCCTGGGTTCCTTAGCCTGTGCTATGGCTCCAGTGTTATCACATAACAACTCAATTGGACCATCAGCGCTAGGAACTACCCCAAGCTCAGTCATAAACTTCTTAAGCCAACATGCCTCCTTGGCTGCTTCAGAAGCTGCAATGTACTCGGCCTCCGTAGTAGAATCTGCAACTGTGTCCTGCTTGGAACTCTTCCAACAGATGGCTCCACCGTTCAGGCAGAATACAAACCCGGTTTGAGAACGAAAATCGTCTCGATCGGTTTGGAAACTGGCATCGGTGAAACCTTTTGCAATCAACTCCTCATCTCCGCCATATACCAGAAACATATCCTTAGTCCTTCTCAAGTACTTAAGGATAGATTTCACAGCGGTCCAATGGCTGTTGCCTGGATTCGCTCGATATCGGCTGGTCAGACTCAGAGCGTACGATACGTCTGGTCTAGTGCACAACATGGCATACATGATAGATCCTATGGCTGAAGCATACGGGACTCTACTCATGTTCTCCTTCTCGACGTCAGTGGTGGGGCACTGACTGTTGCCGAGAATAGTGCCAGTTGTCATAGGCAGTATTCCCTTTTTGGAATCGATCATATCGAATCGTCTCAGAACCTTATCAATATAAGTGTCCTGTCTCAGGCCAATCAACCTATTGGCTCGATCCCGATATATCTTGATTCCAAGGATATACTGCGCCTCTCCTAAGTCCTTCATCTAGAAACACTTACACAACCATCTCTTGACTGACTCAAGGAGTGGTTTGTTGTTTCCAATGATCAGTATGTCATCTACATACAGGACTATAAATGCAATGTGGCTCCCACTTACCTTCTTGTATACACAAGCATCCTCCTCATTCTGAATGAAGCCAAATTCTTTAATTGCTTCATTGAATCGGAGGTTCCAACTGCGAGAAGCTTGCTTGAGTCCATAAATGGATCTCTGAAGCTTACATACCTTCTTAGGTCCTTTTGGACATGTAAAGCCTGGAGGTTGTGTCATGTACACATCCTCCTCAAGGTTTCCATTAAGGAAAGCGGTCTTTACATCCATTTGCCATATCTCATAGTCATAATATGCGGCAATGGCTAAGAGGATCCGAATAGACTTGAACATGACTACCGGTGAGTAGGTTTCATCATAGTCAATACCATGAATTTGTTTGAAACCCTTCGCCACTAGTCTAGCCTTATAAACATGGACATTTCCATCTTTATCAAGCTTTTTCTTAAAGACCCACTTACACTCGATAGGTCTAGCACCTTCGGGTAAGTGAACCAATGTCCAGACATCATTCTGGTACATAGAGTCTATCTCGGATTTCATGGCTTCAAGCCATGACTCGCTATCTGGCCCTTTCATTGCGGCTCCATAAGTATAAGGCTCGTCGTCTTCTATCAAGAAGGATTCCCCATACCATCTATCGGGAACATGACGAGTCCTACTGGATTTCCTAAGGGTCGGTACTTTTTCAGGAGTTTCATCTACCGTGGATCTAGGGTGCAAGATAGGATCCATCATGAATGGAGGATCTACTTCCTGAAGTGAGCCTGCCGAGTTCGTTAACTCGACTTGCTCATTTGATGAGACACTTGGGTTCAATAACCCATCTCTCTCATTCAATGAGTTTCTTGAGTTCGACAACTCAACTTGCTCATTAAACGTGTCGAATGAGTTCATTAACTCATTCGGCTCATCATCTTGAACTTCTTCAAGTTGTACCGTATTTCTGACATTTCCTGATAAGAACTCTTTCTCAAGGAAATGTGTTGTCCTAGCCACGAAAATCTTATTTTCTGGCTTAAGGTAGAAATAATACCCTTTGGATTCCTTTGGATAATTAATGAAATGGCACAAGTCAGCCTTTGGGCCTAGCTTGTCTACGTTCAATTTCTTGACGTAGGCCAAGCAACCCCAAACCCTGAGGAAGCTAATCTTGGGACGTTTCCCAAACCACATCTCATATGGTATTTTCTCAGCTGACTTGGTTGGACAATTATTTAAGGTAAGTGCGGCAGTTTGCAACGCGTAACCCCAGAAGCTGACATGTAGGTCGGTTCGACTCATCATGGATCGCAAACTGTCTAACAGAGTGCGATTCCTCCTTTCGGACACACCATTATGCTGTGGTGTTCCGGCCTGTGTGAGTTGTGAAACAATTCCACAATCTCTAAGATGAGCGTCAAACTCGTGGCTCATATATTCGCCTCCTCGATCGGATCGAAGAGTCTTAATAGTCTTGCCGAGTTGATTCTCTACTTCATTTTGGAATTCTTTGAACTTTTCAAAGGCTTCACTCTTGTGCTTCATTAGATAGACATAGCCATAACGGCTAAAGTCATCCGTGAAGGTAATGAAGTAGGGAAAACCACCTCTTGCAGGAGTGTTCATTGGACCACATACATCGGTATGTATTATCCCCAATAAATCACTTGCCCTTTCACTCGTTCCAGTGAAAGGTGATTTGGTCATCTTGCCCAAAAGGCATGATTCGCATTGGTCATATGATTCAAAATCAAGTGACTCAATAATTCCACTTTCGTGGAGTTTCTTGATGCGATTTTTATTTATATGACCAAGTCTGCAATGCCATAGGTAGGTAGGATTCAAGTCGTTAGGCTTGTTCCTTTTAATATTTACGTTATATACCTCATGGTCCTCATCTAGTATGAAAAGACCATTTTGGTTTGAAGCTTTTGCATAAAGTAAACCATCACGATTAATAGAACATATATTCCTTTCCATAAGGATGGTAAAACCATCATTGTTCAAAACAGATATGGAAATAATATTTCTAGAAATAGTAGGAATACAATATACATTATTTAAAACTAAGACCATCCCGGATGGTAGTTTTAAATCTATCTTGCCCACGGCAACTGCAGCAACCTTTGCTCCATTGCCTACCCGCAAGTCCACCTCTCCCTTCCGAAGGGCTCTACTGTCATGTAGTACATGCATATTTCGACAAATATGATAACCACATCCTGAGTCAAGTACCCAAGTAGAGTTATTGGAGGTGATGAAAGCTTCAATAACGAATATACCTGTCGGAAGAGTCCCACTCTTCTTATCTTCGAGGTACTTCTTGCAGTTCCTCTTCCAGTGACCAGGTGTATTACAATAATGACACTGGTCAGTCCCCTTAGGACCTTTACCCGGAGTTTTGGAAGTCTGGGCCTTGACTGTTCCAGTCTTGGCTTTTCCCTTCCATTTCCCCTTGCCTTTCTTAAAGGTCTTCTTGTTCTGAATCATCAGAACAGAGGGAGTAGGGGTAGAGCTCTTCCCACCCTTCAACGCAGTATCAGCCGTGCTGATCATGTTATGCAACTCCGACAACGACTTATCGAAGTCATGCATGTTGAAGTTCATGACAAAGTTACCAAACTTGTCAGGAAGGGAACGGAGGATTATGTCAACAGCCAAATCCTTGGAAAACTGAGTTCCCAAAGACTCAAGTCTCTCGATGATCTCAATCATCTTGAGAACATGAGGACTGGCCTGTTGACCATTGGATAGTTTGCAATCCATGAGGGCACAAACAGCTTCGTACCGCTCATTTCTTGCCCGCTTCTGGAACATCTGTTCCAGTCTGCAGTACATGTCATATGCTGCCACATTTTCGAACTGAATCTGAAGATTCGGTTCCATGTTGGCCAGCATGAGACATTGGACATCCAATGCATCGTCCACGTGTACATCATATGCACCACGTTCTAGCTCATCGGCATCCTCATGGGGTGGAGGAGGAAGTTCTTCCTTAAGAACATATTCGACTCTCTCGTGCTTGAGAACGATTCTCAAGTTACGAGACCAGTCGTTGAAGTTATTGCCATTGAGTTTACACTTCTCAAGTGTAGATCGGAGTGAGTTTGAAGTTGATTTCTTAGCAGTTGCCATCTAAAACATGCGAGTATGAAACGACGTTCAGTTTAATTTCTATGTAAAACATACGATACAAGTAAAGCATGCTTGAAACAATAATACGAGTACCAACAACCCCCTCGAAGTGTACAAGTATACCAAGACCCCACGGACTTGGGTATGAGCGGCACACGCAATCATCCTCATAGTCCAATCCATGGGTAAGTTCTACTAGACTATCATATATCAATCATCCAATGATTATATATGACTCTTGGCGTCTATCACTAGTCGTTTTAAGACACTATAGACTTCCTTTGCCAAACGGGCCGGTTCGATGGGCTAACCTGTAGCCACGTTTTAAGCAACCTTAGTTCACCATAAAGGGATGGATTACATTTGCCGGTTCGATGGGCTAACCTGTAGCGCATATAATCCCATTGCCTCC
This sequence comes from Echium plantagineum, assembly GCA_003412495.2. Lineage (NCBI taxonomy): Eukaryota > Viridiplantae > Streptophyta > Magnoliopsida > Boraginales > Boraginaceae > Echium > Echium plantagineum. The sequence goes on along the minus strand of CM016561.1, from coordinate 31,848,886 downwards.
TATTCCTATGAATCAAAGTGCCCATCTAGGGATGATCCACCCGAAACGTAGGAAAGTTTGACAACTTTGAACTTAGGTTTGGCAAACACTTAATTATTACGTGGAGGGGTTTAGATTAAACATGTAATCCACATTTCATGCATATCACATAAGGTATACATATACTTCAAGAAAATATATGTAAGCACGAAACATGGCATGAATAATAAACACTTTAAAGGGACGTGATATGGCCTAAAAGACATTAAATAAAACTAGTCTAACTAGTTCTAAACTAAGTCCTTGGTCTCCGTCTTCTTGGACATCGCCATGCTCCAAGTCCATCTCTTCATGTCTTGTTACATAATCAACTTTCGCATTAAATGGCACATGCGCCGCGAAAAAGAAATAACAATACAATAATTTAAAACGACACATGCGTCATATTTCAATATCAAGGACAGTACGCAGACTGTATTTCGAATAAATACTAGGCCATATCAAATCCCCATTCCATTCAGACTACAGTTTATATATGTATAACACATTATACATAAAACACATAAACATGCTAGGAATGGAATAAAACACACAAGCAACACACATCTCACACACATACTCACATTCAAATAATGTGAATCATAGTCATATATGCATATCATAACCTTTAGTTGTCCAACAACTAACATAGCCAATTATCGGAAGTTTTACCATAAGTTCAACATTTTGAACTAATAACCCAATTACATTCAAAGAGACTTAGCATAAATTTAAGGTTTGAAATTCATAATAACTCAAACTACAAACTTCCTTTCGATACTCAATTAAACAATTTAATTAGTACCGATAGGATAAAATCAACACTTTGACATACATGCTAATTTTAAACTATTTTAAACTTCTCAAAGAATGTTTTGGACTTATAAGATTATTTCCAAAACAATCTCTAAATCACCCATAACAAACCGAAAACGTCCATAATCATCAAATAACTTTGGACTTAATCGATTTGTTTTGTTTCGAAATCATCAAATGACTTTGGACGTGCATGGACGCGTCTAGGGGGGCCGAACCAGGCTTCGGGCAAGGCGTTCCGTATCCAGGGAAAGCCGAGGGTGCGCGTTCCAGTAGAGCCGTGTCCTTGGCTTGCCTGGACTCACGCGGAACTTAGGTTTTGTCGGGGAGGGTTTTCCGAATACGAAAATCGGCTACGGTTCATATATCGACATATATACTATATGGTACTACTTTAAACACTTCTAGAACATGTTAAACGTGTAATATAGCTCTGATACCATGTTAGAATATCCCGGGGTTGGAAGACACAATGAACTACGATAGTTCATATGTCTAGAAAACCCTAATTCGTTGATCGTTAGAACTTACACAATAGAACTAGCTCATAGAAGTATATGTTTAAAGATAGTGCGAATATGCTACAACTAACATAATCAAAGAGTGTGGCTACAAAGATATACCTTTGAAGCGTGAGCGGAAGCGATATGATCTTCAAGTGCTTATCCCCACACCTTGCTCCTTGCTTTCTTCTTGAAGAAATTTATATCACCAAGGTGATATGGAACTACTATGAAATAGTCCACACCAATACCTTAGATAGCAATAAGACACACTTGGATTAGTGTGTGTTATTGAGGAGTGTGTAGTCTAACTACTATAGCAAACTATAGAACAATTTCTATACTCTAACACTTAGAGTTTTGCTAGAGGGTTTGAAGATGAAGTGTGTGTTTGTTTTGTTCTCTAACAAGAGTTATGTGATGACTTAGCTTGATTCTCTACCCATTCTATATCATCTTATGATATAGAATGGATGATGAAACACATTATACACTAAACAAACACATTAACCATCCATATGGTTAATGCCTCTTGGTCCATGGAAGATTCTCTTACAAGAGTTCTTCCCAAGACTTACAAAGCCTTCCCAAGGCATAAAGTAGCCACCAAGATGTCAACCATTCATGATGATGGAATTAATTAATCTTAATTAATTAATTAAATCATATCTTATTTAATTAATTCATTAATTAATTAAATCATTTCAATAAATGATAATATATATATATCTCACATATATATATATATACATAAACCCCAAATGGTGTGTCCGGAACCAATTCCGGGCGCACCATCGGTTCGGTCGGGACACGATCTCGATCGAACCGAAATTCCTCAATATGGATCAAATCCCTTATTCACTTTCGGGTCACTACTCGAAAGTATCTTCGGTAATTGTTACGTGTGTGACCTCATAGCCCGAGTAACGAAGGCATCGGGATTCAACGTATAAGACCGTATACACGAATCCCGAAGATCATCGTGAGAGTCTAGTCTACCATTCGATGACCCCCGGCATTATCTCGGGTGAGACTACTGATAGTTCAGATAACTATCGGTTGTTGAACCGTATATATAGATGATATAGTTCACGGGCACTAATTGAGGAAATTGACACATCAATTTCCAACAATTACAAGAAATGGATTTATGGCATCGTCTCGCACCCTTCTGGTGGTGGCCCACACACAAATGCCATTTCCGGATAGGTTACAAGCAATAGCAGCCCCCCCCCCCCCCCCGGGGTTTGTCCTCCCTCAATTTACTCAATATGACGGCACAACTGACCCACAAAAATACTTAAAGGGGTTCCAGACATAGATGACTATGGTTACGAATGACCTAGAGCTCTTAGCCAAGGCTTTCGCGAATAGTTTGAAAGGCAAAGCTCTCGATTAGTACATGGAGCTTCCCAAGAAATCTTTGGACACACGTATGAAGAAAATGCGGCGGCATTTTTACCCACATTTGGGGCGGACATAAGAGGGGAAGTCGATGAAAAGGTTTTGATGGAAATTCAGTAGGGGAAGAATGAGTCCTTACGGAGCATTTCATAATCGCTACAATGATATGTTGTGGAGCGTACCTAATAATGAGGCCAAAACAACGTATATCGGTTTCTTCATGCCACAGTCCACCAATCCATCGAGATGGAAGAACTACAAGTACGAGAAAAACGAGATGATAGAAAAGATCTCCATGAAATAATCCTAAAAAAGGATCAGGGACAATCCCTTACTAGGGCTAAGGTTTGGGAACACTGGCAAAGTAATAGAGGTGCCGGCTTGGGTCAGCAGTACACCACAAATTATAAACGTAAACCTATTCCCCGCCACCACATCGTGCTTATGACTATCAAGGGGTGCGTGTCCAGGAGCATGAGTAGGAGAGAAGCAGTGTCAGACTTGCGAGAACAAATTAACCAACGGCGGGAAGGTGTAGCGCACTTTACTAATACCAGAGGTCCCGCTCACACCCGCCAAGTCATGGCAAACAAAGATGAGGTTGCGGACTCACAAGCTAATAGACGTGAGAAAATTGTGGACAAATCACTTGATTTTGCAATCTCTGCAGAGCTTGTTTATTGGTGAAGACTTCTGGAGCTCGTATCTTTAACAGACGAGGCTCGCTGGCTTACATTTGCGAAGCTCGTATCTTCAACGATCATCATATGGATCTTTTCTTTGATGAGGTAATATCTTCGCTTCACCACTAACTTGTTAATCAAAAGTACGCGGTCCTTGTGTGGTCAATGAACTTTTTATGCAGCTATGATGCTCTCTTTCCTTCAATATATGTGGGAAACTAGCTTTTGTTCATCATTTTCAAAATGGATGGTAGAGCTCTTCGGTCCCCACAGACGGCGCCAAAAGATGAAGTTGGATTTCGTAGTTACCCAATCGAGTCTTCTTCATTCGAATCTTACTAGATCCAAAAAGAACCTATTGTTGGAATTATGAGATGTTTGACACGTCATAATTAGTGCCCATTGAACAATTTGATTGTTCGAAGTGATTACTTATTTAAGGTTAAGTTCATACGTATATTATTTGTTTGACAATAATATACGAGCTGGGAATGAATTCGAAATACATTAGGGGTCTTGATGGTTTTACTAGGACCCGCTCATGATTTATATGATAGTAAAATACTTGTCGATATTTTATTAACATATGACTAATGTTATTTCGATCCTAGAAGGTCACACACAAACAATGCGCTTGATTTTCAATACGATTGAAACTTCCGGGTTAAAAGTGTAAACGTCAAAGAATAAAGGGGAGGAAATTCCAAAGTGGAATTTCCACCCCATTAACCGTCCAAAAATGATGCATAAGAATGCATTTGACTTTTTGAATTCAAATGCACTAATGCTAGTCTTGAATGGGAGCTTGAAAAAGGGGGAGGTTACATATGGATGTTAATGTGATTAACACCATATTAAGACCACATTTGATGACAATGTTGATCATCCTTTTTGTACACTTTGTAAGACAAGGAAAAAAAAACAGCAAAAAGAAAAATACTCCCTCCTTCCTCTAGTTTTTGGCCGAAAATATACACACAAACCAAGAGAAGAAATCGTTTTTCTCTTGGTTCATTCTTGACATATACGCTTCAAGCTCTAGTTGCTTCAAGGGAGGAATCAATCACGCATTGGTGTGGACTAACTAGAGAGAGGAACGGACGTTGCTCTTCCGCTACGCACTCGATCACGCTCGAAGAGGTATACTCGAAACTCGTAGTTAAATGTGAATTTAGAACTTTGTATTCGATCGTTTATACGTTTTTGTATAATTTGATATGCAAAACATGTATAATATTCCAACAGTGGTATCAGAGCCCGGTACATATGTTCTAATTCACTTTAAATGTCTTGAAATTTGATTTCATGAATTATAATATCATATGTGTATGTTTTGATATCATCAATTAAGGTTGTTGTGCATTATGTGTATTGTGCAATTATGTAATTGTTAAGGCCTGTAAATATTTTTCTAAAATTCTGTAAAAATATGTTTCGAACAGTAGACAAAATTTCAAGACCACTGTAATTTTTCTGGAATTGTTTCGATTTGTTAAGTGCTCGAAATAAATGTTTGAAACAGCCATATGTTCATCCGAACGGATTTGATATACCTTTCGTTTGAACAGTTTTAAGTGCTGTATATATTTTTATAGAATTCTGGAAAAATATTATTCAAACAGTACATTGAATTTCGAGTTTACTGTAATTTTTCTGGAATTGTTTCGATTTGTTAAGTGCTCGAAATAAATGTTTGAAACAGCCATATGTTCATTCGAACGGATTTGATATACCCTTCGTTTGAACAGTTTTAAAGGCTGTATATATTTTTATAAAATTCTGGAAAAACATAAATAAAATATTAGAGTCAATTTCGAGTTTACTGAAATTTTTCTGGAATTTTTTGGATTTCTTAAGTGCTCGAAATTGACATTTGAACAGTCATATGTTCACCCGAACGGATTTGATATACCATTCGGTTGAACAGTGTTTTAACGGCTGTATATATTTTTCTAAAATTCTGAAAAAATATAAATCAAATACTAGAATGATTTTCGAGTCTACTGTAATTTTTCTGGATTTATTTGGATTTATTAAGTGCTCGAAAATGATTTTTGAATAGCCATGTGTTCATCCGAAAAGTTCGGAACACTATTCGGATGAACAGTGTTTTTCGGATGAACAGTGATTCCGATTTCACTGTTCACGAAACACTGTTCACGACTGTTCACATAATTAAAATGGTCCTAAAATTGTTTTGGATTTTGTTTTATTAATTATTGTGAATATTTTGGCTATTCTAGTATTTTGACTTTTGATTGTCATAAGAAAATTAATTAAATTATTATAACTTGTATGATAATTTGATTAGATTTTAATGTTACAATATTTTAATTAATAGCACTAATATGATTAGTTGTTAATTTTATTTATATTGGTTATAAATAATATTAAATGCTTATTAATTAAAATTAAAGGCCTTAATTAATTATGTAAAACCTATGAGTTATTGATTTGGTTGTTACATTTGATGTACAATTTATTACATATATGTGTTATAATTGTGTGTACCTTATTTGACATCCTTACATGTTTTAATTGACTTAATTCATGTATTATATATATTTTGATATATTGGATGTTTTATTTTCATTGTGAATGAATGTTGGGATAAGTGATATGATCTGGTTTTTGAAATACAGTCTGCGTACTGTCTTTTATATGACGACTTGTGTCAAAAAGAAATATAGCCTGCGTGCTATTTTATGACGACTTGTGTCACTTTTATTTTATTATTTATTACATTGACCTGCGTGTCAATTATTTATCACCACGTGTGATTGTAATCAATAGAAGACGAAGCCACCGAAGGAACTGAAGGAGGACTGAAGACTTAGTTTAGAATTAAGTCTAGTTTTCTTTTCGGTTTTTAGATCATATCACTAATCCCATTTATTTGCGTTATAATTCTTAATTTTCATGCTCATATGATATATATTCTTGCTTGAGTGAATGTATATATGCATGTATGATCATGATTATATATTTATAACTAATCCTACCTTAAGTCAAGTAATTTGCCATACCTGACCCTAAAGTCGGAATAAGACATACGTATGCATGGACCTGCCAGATTGGCAGACATGACATGTCCTATGACTTGATCCCGATGGAATAATCGAATGATTTCCGATTCAGAATCGGGCTTCGATTGTTCATTCTGACTTTCGTCAGTAGGCTCAGGTTACTTGAACAGTGATTCCCATAATCAGATTTGGGCCTGTTGGCAAAAGTTGTCACCAATGCAATCTTGTAAGATTTTTGGTGACACCGAGAATTATGCCCGGCATAAATGGTGATCATTCACCTACTCACATGATTGGTAGTCGAAATGTTGCGTGCTGCCGTTCGATTATTAATTATCTGAGTTCTCGGATACATTGTGTATTTTAGTAGGATTATGAACACATTGTATGAGTTCAAATATTTTGATATTTTGAATTATCACTATGACATGCTTATCTGAGTTATTTATTCGCCTTTTACCGCTGTAGTTATCATGTCTACGAACGATAAAAACTCTAAGTCTCTCCGCTCCGCTTTGGAGAAATGCAAACTTAATGGTGCTAATTTCCATGACTGGGCTCGCAACTTGAGAATTATTCTCAAGTCTGAGAGAACAGATTATGTGCTCACCACCAAACTTCCTGAGGTCGTTCCCACCGATGAGAATGAGTATTATGTCTATGAACAGCACATGAATGATGCTACAGATGTCCAGTGCTTAATGTTGGCCAACATGGAATCGAATCTTCAGATTCAATTCGAAGAGGTCAACGCTTACGATATGTACCGCCAGCTGGAAAATTTGTTCCAGCGGGAGGCACGCAATGAGAGATACGATACTGTTTGTGCTCTTGTTGACTGTAAGCTAGGCAATGGACAGCCAGCAAGTCCCCATGTCATCAAGATGATAGGGCTGGTCGAAAGACTGGCCTCATTGGGGGCACCCGTCTCTAAGGAGATGTCTGTGGATATCATTCTTAGGTCGCTGCCTGATTCCTTCAGTGGTTTTGTGTTGAACTTTAACATGCACCAATATGACAAGACGTTGTCTGAACTGCATGGTATGATCAACAATGCTGAACAAAACATTAAGAAGGCAAAAGGCACTTCTTCCTCTGTTCTGACCATTCAGAACAAGAAACAGTTCAAGAGGAAGAAAGGTGCCAAAGGCAAGACTAAGGTTGCCCCCCGTGCAACAGCTCCTACTCAAACGGCATCCAAGAAGGATGCCAAAAGGGAAGACAAGTGTCATTATTGCGGAATAATTGGCCATTGGAAGAGAAACTGCAAGAAGTACCTGGCAGACAAGAAGAGTGGTTTGACCACTACTACTCCGCCAACAGGTATTCATGTTATAACTGATTTACCTTCTGATTCTAATTCTTGGGTGTTAGACACTTGATGTGGTACTCATATTTGTCGAAATATGCAGCACCTGCAGAATAGAAGGAAGCTCACAAGGGATGAAGTGGACCTACGAGTAGGCAATGGTGCAAAAGTTGTAGCTCTTGCTGTAGGAACACTGTCTTTAAATTTACCATCTGGATATTGTATTGTTTTGAATAATGTATTCTATGTTCCTACTTTATGTAGGAACATTATATCAATTTCCTTATTAAATTTGGATGGTTTTTTCCGTTACTATTGATAAAAGTGGTTGTTTTATCTCTAAAAATGGAAATGTTTATTGTACTGCATCCCTGCAGAGTGGTCTCTATATCTTGGAAACAAGTGTAGAAACTTATAACATCAGTATGAAAAGGAACAAGCCCAATGACTTGAACCCGACATACTTATGGCATTGCAGACTCGGTCATATAAGTGACAAACTCATTAAAGAGCTCCATGACAATGGAATTCTTACGTCATCTGGTTTTGAATCTTATGACAAATGCGAGTCATGTCTTTTAGGAAAGATGACCAAGTCACCTTTCACTGGTACGAGTGAAAGGGCAAGTGATTTATTGGGAATCATACATACTGATATATGTGGCCCAATGAACACGCCCGCTAGAGGAGGTTTTCCATACTTCATTACCTTCACCGATGACTTCAGCAGATATGGTTACGTATATCTGTTGAAACATAAGAGTGAAGCCTTTGAAAAGTTCAAAGAATTTCAGAAAGAAGTAGAAAACCAACTCGGCAGGACAATCAAGATTCTTCGCTCCGACAGGGGAGGAGAATACTTGAGCCATGACTTCTTGCAACACCTAAGAGAATGTGGTATTGTATCACAACTCACACCTGCTGGTACACCACAACACAATGGTGTCTCCGAAAGGAGAAATCGAACCTTATTAGATATGGTTCGATCAATGATGAGCACATCAGAACTCCCAACTAGTTTTTGGGGTTATGCATTGGAAACTGCCGCTTCCACACTAAACAAATGTCCAACCAAATCAGCACCTAAGACCCCACATGAGATGTGGTTTGGGACTCTTCCCAAACTAGGGTACTTGAGGATTTGGGGATCCGAGGCCTATATTAAGAAAGTTAACAAAGATAAGCTTGGACCTAAATCCGACAAGTGTTACTTCATTGGTTATCCTAAGGAAACCAAGGGATATTACTTTTATCTCAAACCCGAAAATAAGATTTTCGTGGCTCGTAATGGAACTTTCCTTGAGAAAGAATACATTACAAAGAGATATAAGAGTAATGAGACTCTTGAAATTGTTCAAGAGGGTGATGTAGCAGGTACTAGTACCTTAGCTGAATCACCTTAGGAGGTAGACCCTTCTTATGAAGAAGAGGTTCAACTCGATCCACGGGAAACCGTAGACGAGCCTGCTGATACTCAAAACATCCCTCGGAGATCCGAAAGGTCCCGTCAGGAACCCGATAGATGGTATGGGGAATTTTTCCTGATTGAAAGCGGGGAACCCTCAACTTATGAGGAAGCCATGAAACAACCTGATGCTGATGAATGGCTCCTAGCCATGCAATCCGAGATGGAATCAATGTACCATAATAAAGTATGGACATTGATTGATTTGCCGAGGGGTGATAGACCCATCGAATGCAAATGGGTATTTAAACGAAAGCTTGATAAAGATGGAAATGTCCATGTTTATAAGGCTCGACTTGTGGCTAAAGGTTTCAAACAGATTCATGGTATCGACTATGATGAAACTTTTTCTCCAGTCGTTAAGTTTAAATCCATTCGGATTATCTTAGCCATTGCCGCATACTACGATTATGAAATTTGGCAAATGGATGTGAAGACAGCTTTCCTTAACGGGAAACTAGAAGAGGATGTGTACATGACACAACCTCCTGGATTCACAAGCTCGAAAGAGCCTAAGAAAGTATGCAAACTTCAAAGATCTATTTATGGTCTGAAGCAAGCATCTAGGAGTTGGAATCTTCGCTTCAATGAATCAATCAAAGAGTTTGGATTCATTCGATGTGAAGAAGATTCTTGTGTATACAAGAAGGTTAGTGGGAGCAACATTGCATTTGTCGTGCTATATGTAGACGACATTCTTCTCATAGGAAACGACATACCCATGCTTGAATCAGTCAAGGCATGGTTGTGCAAATGTTTCTCTATGAAAGACCTAGGAGAGGCTCAGTACATTCTTGGAATTAAGATCCATAGGGAACGATCTAAGAGACTCATTGGACTGAGTCAAAACACTTATATTGATAAGGTATTACTTAGATTCCATATGGAAAATTCCAAGAAAGGTAATCTCCCTATGAGACATGGCATTTCTATTAGTCGTGCTGACAGTCCCACAGACAGCATCGAAATAGAGAAGATGAACAAGATCCCTTATGCCTCAGCCATAGGATCTATCATGTATGCCATGCTTTGTACACGACCTGACGTTTCTTACGCTTTGAGTGTAACAAGTCGTTATCAATCGTGTCCAGGACAAGAGCACTGGAAGGCCGTAAAGGCCGTTCTTAAGTATTTGAGAAATACTAAAGACATGTGTCTTGTCTATGGGGGAGATAAAGAGTTACAGGTTGTAGGCTACACCGATGCGAGCTTTCAAACCGACAAAGATGATTCTAGATCTCAGTCTGGTTATGTGTTTTGCATCAATGGTGGCGCAGTGTCTTGGTGCAGCAGCAAGCAAGGCACTGTGGCTGATTCTACGACAGAGGCAGAATATGTTGCAGCATCTGAAGCTGCAAAGGAAGCATGCTGGATCAAGAAGTTTGTGAGTGAGCTTGGTGTTGTACCTAGCATTGACGAGCCAGTAGTGTTATACTGTGATAACACTGGTGCAATTGCTCAAGCCAAGGAACCAAGATCACATCACCGCTCCAAGCATGTGCTCAGAAAGTATCACATCATTCGTGACATCACGGAACGAGGCGATGTGAGTGTATGCAAGATACATACAGACGATAACCTGGCCGACCCATTGACCAAACCTTTGCCTCAGAGCAAACATGACAAGCACGTATCTGGTGCAGGACTTAGATATATGCTTGAATGGCGTTAGGTTTAGTGGGAGCTGTATTGTCTGTATTTTGTCATAGTTTAGTCCTAATAAGATTATGTTGAATAATTGATTCAAATATATGTATGTTTATTTTCAGTTTTACTGTCTTTCATACATATATCTTTATTTTGATTCCATTGTTATCCATGGCTTCTAGAGAGGTCTTTGGGGTTGAGGATCCCAAATGAGAAACCCTCTACTAAGCCTAGAAGCAAGGGGATAACTTATCTCTGATCAAATGTTCACTGATTGGAATCGAACATTGTAATGATCAGCATGCACATGATTGTCTTGGTCACGTTTCTTAGACAAGAAAGGGAGTAAGTGTACTCTAGTCATGTACATGGGTATATATCTTGGAACTAGTCCAAGCTATGATACTGGATTCGACCGCCATGAGAACTTAGAAGATGACATATCTGTGTCCTAAGTGTTTCTCATCGAACTTATGTTAAATGGTGATTCTTAGACCTGTATGGCAGGAATGCGTTAGCATGAGACTTGCGTGTCTTGACTATGTAAATCGTCTCCTGTAGAAGGGAGGCTATAAAGGCATATGTTGGGCATACTTGGAACATGTTGGTACATTGGTTGTACATCAGAGGGGATTCGCACAAATCGGTTATGTCGATTGATTCATAAAATCTCGGTAGATTAATGGTGATTAAGATGGCCATCTCCAGTAGAAGTACTGGGTATCACATTAATTCTATGTATCCGAGACAGTACAGGTGCAAGAGTATGGTGACACATATCTTACCATAGCTTGACTGTGAGAATCGCGATGCGAAAGAATCACTTCACAAGTAATCGTCCAAGGGCAAGTGGGAGTGTTGGAATTATGAGATGTTTGACACGTCATAATTGTTGGGATTTTATACATGTTTTGCATATCAAATTATACAAAAACGTATAAACGATCGAATACAAAGTTCTAAAAATTCACATTTAACTATGAGTTTGTGTGTATACCTCTTGAAGCGTGTTTGAGTTGCGCAGCGGAAGAGCAACCAGCGTTCCTCTCTCTAGTTAGTCCACACCAACACTAGCTTGATTCCTTCCTTGAAGCAACTAGAGCTTAAGTGTATTTGACAAAGAATGAATCAAGAAAGAAACGATTTTCTTCTCTTGATGTTATTCTTGTTTTGGCCGAATAGAGAAGGAAGAGGGAGTATTATTTCTTTTCAATTGTCTTACAAGTGAAAATATGATAATGAGAAGGTTGATCTTTGTTTTCCATCAAATGGTGTTTATATAGTGGTACTATAAACAAAAATCTTCCTTTCAATTATTCACCATTTATTACAATAATAATTGTGTGATGAATTTGCGGTTTAATCACATTAAACCCAAAGACGTAACGCCTCCACAATTAAGCACCAATTAATTCAATATTAATTGTGTTTGAATTCAAAGTCAAACAAGCCAATTGAATTCCCCTTGATTCTTTGACATTTACACTTTTAACCCGGAAGTTTCGATCATATTGAAAATCAAGTGCATTGTATGTGTGTGACCTTCTAGGATCGAAATGACATTAGCCATATGTTAATAAAATATCAACCAAGTATTTTACTAACATATAAATCATGAGCGGGCCCTAGTAAAACCATCATGACCCCTAATGCATTTCGAATTCATTCCCAGCATGTATATTATTGTCAAACATAATATACGTATGAACTTAACTTTAAATAAGTAATCACTACGAACAATCAAATTATTCAACGGGCACTTATTATGACGTGTCAAACACCTCATAATTCTAACACTCCCACTTGCCCTTGGACGATTACTTGTAAAGTGATTCCTTCGCATCGCGATTCTACAGTCAAGCTATGGTAAGATATGTGCCACCATACTCTTGCACCTGTATTGTCTCGGATACATAGACTTAATGTGATACCCAGTACTACTACTGGGGATGGCCATCTTAATCACCATTAATCTACCGAGATCTCATGAATCAATCGACATAACCGATTTGTACGAATCCCCTCTAATGTACAGCAATGTACCAACATGTTCCAAGTATGCCCAGCATATGCCTTTATAGCCTCCCTTCTACAGGAGACGTTTGACACAGTCAAAGCACGCAAGTCTCATGCTAATGCATTCCCGCCATACAGGTCTAAGAATCACCATTTAACATAAGTTCGATGAAAAGTACTTAGGACACAGATATGTTATCTTCTAAGTTTTCTCATGGCGGTCGAATCCAGTATCATAGCTTGGACTAGTTCCAAGATATATACCCATGTGCATGACTAGAGTACATTTACTCCCTTTCTTGTCTAAGAAACGTGACCAAGACAATCATGTACATACTGATCATTACAATGTTCGATTCCAATCAGTGAACATTTGATCAGGGACGAGTTATCCCCTTGCTTCTAGGCTTAGTAGAGGGTCTCTCATTTGGGATCCTCAACCCCAAAGACCTCTCTAGAAGACATGGACAACAATGGAATCAAAATAAAGATATATGTATGAAAATATAGTCAAACTATAAACATACATATATTTGAATCAATTATTCAACATAGTCTTATTAGGACTTCACTATGACAATATACAGAAAATATAACTCCCACTAAACCTAACACCATCCAAGCATATATCTAAGTCTAACACTTGATAGATGCTTGTCATGTTTGCCGTGAGGCAACGGTTTGGTCAATGGGCCAGGTATGTTGTCGTCTGTATGTATCTTGCATACACTCACATCTTCTCGTTCTGTCATATCACGAATTATGTGATACTTTCTGAGCACACATGCTTGGAGCGGTGATGTGACCTTGGTTCCTTGGCCTGAGCAATTGCACTAGTGTTATCACAATATAACACTACCGGCTAGTCAATGCTAGGCAAAACACCAAGTTCACTCACAAACTTCTTAATCCAGCATGCTTCATTTGCAGCATCTGATGCTTCAACATATTTAGCTTCCATTGTAGTATCTACCACAGTGTTTTGCTTGTTACAGCACCAAGACACTGTGCCACCATTTATGCGAAACACATAACCAGACTGAGATCTAGATTCATCTTTGTCGGTTTGGAAGCTCGCTTGGTGTAGCCTACAACTTGTAACTCTTTATCTCCCTCATAGACAAGACACATGGATCTAGTATTTCTTAAATACTTAAGAACGGCCTTTACGGCCTTCCAGTGCTCTTGTCCTGGACACAACTGATAACGACTTGTTACACTCAAAGCGTAAGAAACGTCAAGTCGTGTACAAAGCATAGCATACATGATAGATCTTATGGCAAAGGCATAAGGGATCTTGTTCATCTTCTCTATTTCGATGCTGTCCATGGGACTGTCAGCACGACTAATAGAGATGCCATGTCTCATAGGGAGATTACCTTTCTTGAAATTTTCCATACGGAATCTAAGTAACACCTTATCAATATAAGCGTTTTGACTCAGTCCAATGAGTCTCTTAGATTGATCCCTATGGATCTTAATTCCAAGAATGTACTGTGCCTCTCCTAGATCTTTCATAGAGAAACACTTACATAACCATGCCTTGACTGATTCAAGCATGGATATGTCGTTTCCTATGAGAAGAATGTCGTCTACATATAGCACGACAAATGCAATGTTGCTCCCACTAACCTTCTTGTATACACAAGAATCTTCTTCACATCGAATGAATCCAAACTCTTTGATTGATTCATTGAAGCGAAGATTCCAACTCCTAGATGCTTGCTTCAGACCATAAATATATCTTTGAAGTTTGCATACTTTCTTAGGCTCTTTCGAGCTTGTGAATCCAGGAGGTTGTGTCATGTACACATCCTCTTCTAGTTTCCCGTTAAGGAAAGCTGTCTTCACATCCATTTGCCAAATTTCATAATCGTAGTATGCGGCAATGGCTAAGATAATCCGAATGGATTTAAACTTAACGACTGGAGAAAAAGTTTCATCATAGTCGATACCATGAATCTGTTTGAAACCTTTAGCCACAAGTCGAGCCTTATAAACATGGACATTTCCATCTTTATCAAGCTTTCGTTTAAATACCCATTTGCATTCGATGGGTCTATCACCCCTCGGCAAATCAATCAATGTCCATACTTTATTATGGTACATTGATTCCATCTCGGATTGCATGGCTAGGAGCCATTCATCAGCATCAGGTTGTTTCATGGCTTCCTCATAAGTTGAGGGTTCCCCGCTTTCAATCAGGAAAAATTCCCCATACCATCTATCGGGTTCCTGACGGGACCTTTCGGATCTCCGAGGGATGTTTTGAGTATCAGCAGGCTCGTCTACGGTTTCCCGTGGATCGAGTTGAACCTCTTCTTCATAAGAAGGGTCTACCTCCTGAGGTGATTCAGCTAAGGTACTAGTACCTGCTACATCACCCTCTTGAACAATTTCAAGAGTCTCATTACTCTTATATCTCTTTGTAATGTATTCTTTCTCAAGGAAAGTTCCATTACGAGCCACGAAAATCTTATTTTCGGGTTTGAGATAAAAGTAATATCCCTTGGTTTCCTTAGGATAACCAATGAAGTAACACTTGTCGGATTTAGGTCCAAGCTTATCTTTGTTAACTTTCTTAACATAGGCCTCGGATCCCCAAATCCTCAAGTACCCTAGTTTGGGAAGAGTCCCAAACCACATCTCATGTGGGGTCTTAGGTGCTGATTTGGTTGGACATTTGTTTAGTGTGGAAGCGGCAGTTTCCAATGCACAACCCCAAAAACTAGTTGGGAGTTCTGATGTGCTCATCATTGATCGAACCATATCTAATAAGGTTCGATTTCTCCTTTCGGAGACACCATTGTGTTGTGGTGTACCATCAGGTGTGAGCTGTAATACAATATCACACTCCTTTAGGTGTTGCAAGAAGTCATGGCTCAAGTATTCTCCTCCCCTATCGGAGCAAAGAATCTTGATTGTCCTGGCGAGTTGGTTTTCTTCCTTCTGAAATTCTTTGAACTTTTCAAAGGCTTCACTCTTATGTTTCAACAGATATACGTAACCGTATCTGCTGAAGTCATCGGTGAAGGTAATGAAGTATAGAAAACCTCCTCTAGCAGGCGTGTTCATTGGGCCACATACATCAGTATGTATGATTCCCAATAAATTACTTGCCCTTTCACTCGTACCAGTGAAAGGTGACTTGGTCATCTTGCCTAAAAGACATGACTCACATTTGTCATAAGATTCAAAACCAGATGACGTAAGAATTCCATTGTCATGGAGCTCTTTAATGCGTTTGTCACTTATATGACCGAGTCTGCAATGCCATAGGTATGTCGGGTTCAAGTCATCAAGCTTGTTCCTTGTCATGCTAATGTTATAGCATTAATACATGATGGCAGAGTAGCAGTGGTCGAACCACTCTTCTCGTCTGCCAGGTACTTCTTGCAGTTTCTCTTCCAATGGTCAACTATCTCATAGTAATGAAACGTGTCATCCTTTTTGGAATCCTTCTTGGATGCCTTATGAGTAGGAGCCGTTGCACGAGGGGCAACCTTTGTCTTGCCTTTGACACTTTTCTTCTTCTTGAAACTGTTTCTTGTTCTAAATAGTCAAAACAGAAGAAGAAGAAGTGTCTCTAGCATTCCTGATGTTTTGTTCAGCAGTGTTGATCATACCATGTAGCTCAGACAACGTCTTGTCATATTGATGCATGTTGTAGTTCAACACAAAACCAATGAACGAATCAGGCAGCGACCTAAGAATGATATCTACAGACATCTCTTTAGAGACGGGTGCCCCCAATGAGCCTAGTCTTTCGACTAAGCCCATCATCTTGATGACATGGGGACTTGATGGCTGTCCATTGCCTAGCTTACAGTCAACGAGAGCACAAACATGTTCGTATCTCTCATTGCGTGCCTCCTGCTGGAACAAGTTTTCCAGCCGGCGGTACATATCGTAAGCGTTGACCTTTTCGAATTGAATCTGAAGATTCGATTCCATGTTGGCCGACATGAAGCATTGGACATCTATAGAATCATTCATGTGCTGTTTATAGACATAAAACTCCTCCTCATCAGTGGGAGGGACCTTAGGAAGCATGCTGGTGAGCACGTAGTCTGTTCTCTTCAGACTTGAGGACAATTCTCAAGTTGCGAGCCCAGTCATGGAAATTGGTGCCGTTAAGTTTGCATTTCTCCAATGTGGAGCGGAGGGTCTTAGAGTTTTAAGCGTTTGTAGACGTGATAAATACAACGGAAATATGCAAATAAATAACTCAGATAAGCATTGTTATAGCGTTAATTCAGATATCTAAATATTTGAACTCATACACTGTGTTCACAATCCTACTAAAACACACAATGTATCCGAGAACTCAGATAATTAATAATCGAACGGCAGCGCGCAACATTTCGACTACTAATCATGTGAGTAGGTGAATGATCACCATTTATGCCTGGCATAATTCTCGGTGTCACAAAAATCTTACAAGATTGCATTGGTGACAACTTTTGCCAACAGGCCCAAATCTGATTATGGGAATCACTGTTCAAGTAACCTGAGCCTACTGACGAAAGTCAGAATGAACAATCGAAGCCCGATTCTGAATCGGAAATCATTCGATTATTCCATCGGGATCAAGTCATAGGACATGTCATGTCTGCCAATCTGGCAGGTCCATGCATACGTATGTCTTATTCCGACTTTAGGGTCAGGTATGGCAAATTACTTGACTTAAGGTAGGATTAGTTATAAATATATAATCATGATCATACATGCATATATACATTCACTCAAGCAAGAATATATATCATATGAGCATGAAAATTAAGAATTATAACGCAAATAAATGGGATTAGTGATATGATCTAAAAACCGAAAAGAAAACTAGACTTAATTCTAAACTAAGTCTTCAGTCCTCCTTCAGTTCCTTCGGTGGCTTCGTCTTCTATTGATTACAATCACACGTGGTGATAAATAATTGACACGCAGGTCAATGTAATAAATAATAAAATAAAAGTGACACAAGTCGTCATAAAATAGCACGCAGGCTATATTTCTTTTTGACACAAGTCGTCATATAAAAGACAGTACGCAGACTGTATTTCAAAAACCAGATCATATCACTTATCCCAACATTCATTCACAATGAAAATAAAACATCCAATATATCAAAATATATATAATACATGAATTAAGTCAATTAAAACATGTAAGGATGTCAAATAAGGTACACACAATTATAACACATATATGTAATAAATTGTACATCAAATGTAACAACCAAATCAATAACTCATAGGTTTTACATAATTAATTAAGGTCTTTAATTTTAATTAATAAGCATTTAATATTATTTATAACCAATATAAATAAAATTAACAACTAATCATATTAGTGCTATTAATTAAAATATTGTAACATTAAAATCTAATCAAATTATCATACAAGTTATAATAATTTAATTACTTTTCTTCTGACAATCAAAAGTCAAAATACTAGAATAGCCAAAATATTCACAATAATTAATAAAACAAAATCCAAAACAATTTTAGGACCATTTTAATTATGTGAACAGTCGTGAACAGTGTTTCGTGAACAGTGAAATCGGAATCACTGTTCATCCGAAAAACACTGTTCATCCGAATAGTGTTCCGAACTTTTCGGATGAACACATGGCTATTCAAAAATCATTTTCGAGCACTTAATAAATCCAAATAAATCCAGAAAAATTACAGTAGACTCGAAAATCATTCTAGTATTTGATTTATATTTTTTCAGAATTTTAGAAAAATATATACAGCCGTTAAAACACTGTTCAACCGAATGGTATATCAAATCCGTTCGGGTGAACATATGACTGTTCAAATGTCAATTTCGAGCACTTAAGAAATCCAACAAATTCCAGAAAAAATTCAGTAAACTCGAAATTGACTCTAATATTTTATTTATATTTTTCCAGAATTTTATAAAAATATATACAGCCTTTAAAACTGTTCAAACGAAGGGTATATCAAATCCGTTCGAATGAACATATGGCTGTTTCAAACATTTATTTCGAGCACTTAACAAATCGAAACAATTCCAGAAAAATTACAGTGAACTCAAAATTCAATGTACTATTTGAATAATATTTTTCCAGAATTCTATAAAAATATATACAGCACTTAAAACTGTTCAAACGAAAGGTATATCAAATCCGTTCGGATGAACATATGGCTGTTTCAAACATTTATTTCGAGCACTTAACAAATCGAAACAATTCCAGAAAAATTACAGTGGTCTCGAAATTTTGTCTACTGTTCGAAACATATTTTTACAGAATTTTAGAAAAATATTTACAGGCCTTAACAATTACATAATTGCACAATACACATAATGCACAACAACCTCAATTGATGATATCAAAACATACACATATGATATTATAATTCATGAAATCAAATTTCAAGACATTTAAAGTGAATTAGAACATATGTACCGGGCTCATGATGCCACTGTTCGGATTTTATACATGTTTTGCATATCAAATTATACAAAAACGTATAAACGATCGAATACAAAGTTCTAAAAATTCACATTTAACTATGAGTTTGTGTGTATACCTCTTGAAGCGTGTTTGAGTTGCGCAGCGGAAGAGCAACCAGCGTTCCTCTCTCTAGTTAGTCCACACCAACACTAGCTTGATTCCTTCCTTGAAGCAACTAGAGCTTAAGTGTATTTGACAAAGAATGAATCAAGAAAGAAACGATTTTCTTCTCTTGATGTTATTCTTGTTTTGGCCGAATAGAGAAGGAAGAGGGAGTATTATTTCTTTTCAATTGTCTTACAAGTGAAAATATGATAATGAGAAGGTTGATCTTTGTTTTCCATCAAATGGTGTTTATATAGTGGTACTATAAACAAAAATCTTCCTTTCAATTATTCACCATTTATTACAATAATAATTGTGTGATGAATTTGCGGTTTAATCACATTAAACCCAAAGACGTAACGCCTCCACAATTAAGCACCAATTAATTCAATATTAATTGTGTTTGAATTCAAAGTCAAACAAGCCAATTGAATTCCCCTTGATTCTTTGACATTTACACTTTTAACCCGGAAGTTTCGATCATATTGAAAATCAAGTGCATTGTATGTGTGTGACCTTCTAGGATCGAAATGACATTAGCCATATGTTAATAAAATATCAACCAAGTATTTTACTAACATATAAATCATGAGCGGGCCCTAGTAAAACCATCATGACCCCTAATGCATTTCGAATTCATTCCCAGCATGTATATTATTGTCAAACATAATATACGTATGAACTTAACTTTAAATAAGTAATCACTACGAACAATCAAATTGTTCAACGGGCACTTATTATGACGTGTCAAACACCTCATAATTCTAACAATAATTAGTGCCCATTGAACAATTTGATTGTTCGAAGTGATTACTTATTTAAGGTTAAGTTCATACGTATATTATTTGTTTGACAATAATATACGAGCTGGGAATGAATTCGAAATACATTAGGGGTCTTGATGGTTTTACTAGGACCCGCTCATGATTTATATGATAGTAAAATACTTGTCGATATTTTATTAACATATGACTAATGTTATTTCGATCCTAGAAGGTCACACACAAACAATGCGCTTGATTTTCAATACGATTGAAACTTCCGGGTTAAAAGTGTAAACGTCAAAGAATAAAGGGGAGGAAATTCCAAAGTGGAATTTCCACCCCATTAACCGTCCAAAAATGATGCATAAGAATGCATTTGACTTTTTGAATTCAAATGCACTAATGCTAGTCTTGAATGGGAGCTTGAAAAAGGGGGAGGTTACATATGGATGTTAATGTGATTAACACCATATTAAGACCACATTTGATGACAATGTTGATCATCCTTTTTGTACACTTTGTAAGACAAGGAAAAAAAAACAGCAAAAAGAAAAATACTCCCTCCTTCCTCTAGTTTTTGGCCGAAAATATACACACAAACCAAGAGAAGAAATCGTTTTTCTCTTGGTTCATTCTTGACATATACGCTTCAAGCTCTAGTTGCTTCAAGGGAGGAATCAATCACGCATTGGTGTGGACTAACTAGAGAGAGGAACGGACGTTGCTCTTCCGCTACGCACTCGATCACGCTCGAAGAGGTATACTCGAAACTCGTAGTTAAATGTGAATTTAGAACTTTGTATTCGATCGTTTATACGTTTTTGTATAATTTGATATGCAAAACATGTATAATATTCCAACACCTATAACACAAAAGAGTGGCGCACCCACCCCCACCCCCTCGATTACACTCCGACGCCCAACATTAGTATAATGTGTGATAGGCATGTAAAAGGAAAAAATTAGATTGAAGCCCATACCTTGTATCTTGAGGCCTTTTTATAGGGTGAACAGGGTGGTCTCTTTTATACTCTTAGCAATGTGGGATAAATACATAAGTAGAATTAAGCATTTGCTTTATACCATTTGGTTAGTTTAACCATCTCAAGTCATCAGCTTTGGGAGCTCATATATCCTTCAATACTCATCCGATTGGCTTGATCTTGGTGTCATTGTAAGGCTCTCTGTTTATAGATTACAAATATTTATAACTTGAATCCAGTTCATACATGTTTCTGGCCAGAAATGTAGAGCAATTGAGCTGGGTTTGTACCCATATTTTTAGGATCCATCACCGTGAGCACCAACCCACCGAGCCGCTTCCCTGTTCATGCATTTTTAGAAACAAAAATAAATCTGAACCGTTCATTTCATGTCATCACAGCCTTTCGTTGTCAATTGCAAGAATGATGTGTAACCAATTAATGTTTCATCAGTTTGTCAACGACATCCTCCGAGAATTCATGCACAAGAAGATGGACATGTATGGCCAGAATGGTTTTTCTTCTTCCAAATTGAGATTCTTCCTGATGTGGTAGCTTTTTCCTGAGAAGGCTCTCCACTTCAAAGGGGTCCTCCATAGGCTCCTTGCCTGGCCTGTATTTGATGGGGGACTCATGTCTCTTTTCCACCCTTGATGGAATGGAAGGTCTAGGGAGATCTGCCTCCTGTCCCAGGGCCATTCCAGGAGTTGGAAGGGCTCCTGGATGTCCTGGGTAGAGGTGGGATCCCGTCCTAGGCTTCCTAGGGACCTCTACAAAGATGGATGTGCTCCTGGACATCTCTAGGGAAGTGCTCATGTGTCCCATGACTTTGGGTGGTGAGTGCTCGCTTGAAGAATCTCCTCCTGAATGCTCCAGCACCATCTCCGGGTACCTAAGGCCACGACTGGCTAGGCCGCGGCCACTCCGACGATCAAGTTAGTATGAGTTCGAAAGAGTGACTAGAGGAAAATGGAGTAGAAGGAGAGTACCTCAAAGGATGTTTAAAGTGTATGAAATATAAGAATATTTGCTATTGTGGCTTTGTAAGAATTTCTATCTTGTATGAGAGATAATTCTTACTAACCAATGTTTTTCTTGTGTTTATCAACCCCTTCTCAAGTGGAAATGAGTGAGTATTTATAGGCAAAGACCTTGGTCTTGAAGCCTTTTGATGATGACAAGTGGAAGGTTGGGATTGAGCCTTGTCTTCTTTCACTAAAATGTGGTCTAACATTCTTTTGGGCTCACCTTGGGCTTTGGAGCCTTTTACCCAAAATGGAGGTCTTCTTCTTGATAAAAGAAGGCCCTCATCAATTGCCCCTTTAATAATTTTTGCTTGCCCATTCGAAAATGATTTGGGAAGTAGAAGCATTAAGTGATATTCATATGCACTTGGGCGCTGACACGTGGGAAGAGAACCCAAACGGTTACCCCTATTATGAATCCAAGATATGTAATCTATGAATTGTTGAACTCTTTATTTTGTGAATTCCCTTTGGTCATGTAGGTAGTGCATGAACCATTTAGGTTGTTTTTTATGACACTTTAATGCTGATGCACTGTGTTTGCTGCCAATATGTGTTTTTATTTTTTCACATATCCCCAGTAATAAAAACACATATTGGCAGCAAACACAGTGCATCAGCATTAATGTGTCATCAAAAACAACCTAAATGGTTCATGCACTACCTACATGACCAAAGGGAATTCACAAAATAAAAAGTTCAACAATTCATAGATTACAGATCTTGGATTCATAATAAAAGGGTTGTCGGGGGGGATCTATTCAATCTCCTGGATAATAGCCTCCTCAACCTCCTCAGCAGCCTCCTTCCCAGCTTCTCCACTCGGACCTCCCTCATCCAGCTGGCCTCCAGACCCACCAGAAGAGTCCCCGGACTCCTCACCAGAACTAGAGCCATCCTCGGAAGAACTATCCGGACCAAAGGGAACCAGGTACTCCTCACCCAGGACATCCTGGACATAGTGGGAGAAATGATCCGCAATGGTGGGAAGATCTGTCCTAAGTCCTTTACAAAAGTTTAGTAGGATAGACACTGAGTTCATGGTGAGAAGGGTGGTATACTCTGATGATTCGAGGAAGTCTCCAATGGCAGCATCCTTGATTGAGTCCTCGGATCCCTCTAGCTGGCTCATCTTGCTTTGATACTCTTTCAGCTCAGCCTGGAGTCTCTCACCACGAGTGACCTCCATCACCATGGCAGTCCTTAGCTCGGCTACCTCTCTACCACGGGTGGCCTCCAGCTCATCCAAGGCGTCCTTGTGCCTCTGCAGGGTCTCTGCCTTCTCCTTCTCCAGCTCCTGAGCAGCAGCCTGGGCCTTTTGGAGTTCCAGGGAGGTGTCCTTATGAGCAGCAACTGCCACAGCAAGTTGGTCAAGGAGCTTCCTCACCTCCGCAGTAGCCGCTCCCTTTTCTTCACTCCGGGAGAGATGAAGACCATAGGAGTAGGCAGCAGCCTGGAAATAAGGAAATCAAGGCTTATGGCACACAAATTTCATGCAAATGAAAAACTACAAAGGCATGAGAAAAGCAATACCTTCATGTTCAGATCAGATATGGCCTGGTTCAGCTCCTCTGGGTTCATCCTCATAGCAGCCTCCACATCAGCACGAGGGAGGATATCTTTCAGCATGGGAGGTGCAGAGGTTCCCTCCGGAGCCCTCTCTTCAGCACGGGGAGGGGGAACTACCTCTCTTCTTATGTCAACTCTAGGAGGGAGGTAGGGAGGAGGAGGGGAAAACCCAAGGAAGAGGATAGCCCAGGGGAAGCAACCCGGGGAGATAAGGGAGGAAGTACAGAAGGACTATTCAGTACATGTGGAGTTACCAGAGCAAGGGAATTAACAGGGAAGGAGGAAGAAGCCTCATTGTCCTGGGGAACTTGGACAGGAGTCCTTTCCCTCAGAGGAGTCTGCTCTCCACCATCAACAGACATGGGGGAGTCCACCAAGACAGTCTTCTTCTTCTGCTTGGCCCTTTTCTTATCTTCAGTGATAACCACCCCTTTGTTGCTCCTGGCCTCTTCCTTGGCCTTCCTCTTGGACACCCTTTGCATAACAGCCTGCCCGGACACCACGCCCTGGAAGGTCGTTTTATCAATTCTGGCAACCACGGGGATCTTTGCATCCAACAGAGCCTCTGTAACAAAAAGGGAACACGCTCAGGGAACAGCCAGAATATTACAAGTAAAGATACAGAGGTCGAGGTACTTACTCCACTCCACCTTGGCATGCCTCACCCTCCGGGCACAAAGTCCAGCTTTGGCCATGACCTCCGGGTCACACCAAACATCCGTTGGGTGGGGTCTAGTAAATCATGTCTCCAGAATGGCCTTATCAGTAAGGACCTCCTCAGATCTACTAGGCTCCAGGGTGGTTGGAGAGAAGAACCAAACTAGAGGGACCCCTTCACCAAAATCCCCCTTTACCATCAGCCAATGCCTATACCACCTATAACCTTCTGTCTTACCAGCCTCCTTGGTAAATAGGAAGTTGGTGTCCCTGACCTTAAAAGTGGAGGTCACCCCGGAATGCTGAAGTCTTTAAATGGTGGAGAAAAGGGGAAGGGTAGGGGTCACACCTGCTACTTGGCAAGCTATTTGGAAGACAGTCAGAATCAGCCAAGAAAAGAGGTGGATCTGTCCCGGAGCCCTATCAATGGCAATCAGGACCTCCTTCGTGAAGTCAGAAAGGGGAAAACGGAGCCCATAGTTCAAGGACTCCCAGAACACACTGGTGTAACCCCTGTAGGCATCAGGAACCTCCCCCACATGTGGAACTAGGGCCATATCCGGTCCCGCTCCTTGGACCCCAGTCCGGATGGTGAAATCAACGGGGATATCATAGTGTCTCCTCAGAGAATTCAGATGAATGGGGATAATTAAGGGGTTTCTGGTCCTAGGGAGATAGTCAGCGAGTTCCCTCAGATCCACAGGAGTACGGACATAAGGACGAGGACCCCCAGGTCGGTCCACAATTTCCTCTGCCCAAGGGGCACGAGGAGCAGCCATAGAGAGAGGTTCAACGGACATTACCTAAGAAGTTGAACCAGCAGGGACATCCTGACTCCTAGTTCTCACCCTCCTCCTGACAGTTGGAGGCAGTTCGGGTGAAGCATCTTCCGACCCCACCTCGATGGGCACGTCAGCAGCAGGGACAATAGGGTTGGCCTGAAATGGAAGAATAGGGACGTTAGGAAAAATAACTACCCTGTTTTTTGTCTTGTATATCTCAGGCCAATTTTCACGAGAAAAGAAAATGCCCGGAGATAGCAAGATGGTTCCACCAACTTCAACAACTCTACGGGCCAAACGTACCTCTTGGAGAATGTTGACCATGGCTGCCCGTCCCACGTACTCGTGGGGAACGTTGGTTTCAGTATTTGAGTTTCCATTGTTGGCCATTGTGAAAAACTCTTGATGAATCAACGAGGAGAAGTTTGGAGAAAGAGAGAATTGCTTGAGAAGTTGGAAAGTTTTGATTTTGAAAAGTAAAAAGTGAAGAAGGAAAATGGCGGTTTACCTTTTATTGAATAATAGGGGTAACCGTTTGGGTTCTCTTCCCACGTGTCAGCGCCCAAGTGCATATGAAGATCACTTAATACTTCTACTTCCCAAATCATTTTCGAATGGGCAAGCAAAAAGCATTAAAGGGGCAATTGATGAGGGCCTTCTTTTATCAAGAAGACGACCCCCATTTTGGGTAAAAGGCTCCAAAGCCCAAGGTGAGCCCAAAAGTGAGTTAGACCACATTTTAGTGAAAGAAGGTAAGGCTCAATCTCAACCTTCCACTTGTCATCATCAAAAGGCTTCAAGACCAAGTCCTTTGCCTATAAATACTCACTTATTTTCACTTGAGAAAGGGTTGGAAAACATTTGGTTGATAAGAATTATCTCTCATACAAGGTAGAAGTTCTTACAGCCACTATAGCAAATATCCTTATATTTCATACACTTTAAACATCCCTTGAGGTACTCTCCTTCTACTCCATTCTCCTCTAGTCACTCCTTCGAACTCATACTAACTTGATCGTCGGAGTGGCCGCGGCCTAGCCAGTCGTGGCCTTAGGTACCTGGAGCTGGAGCTGGAGTATTCAGTAGGAGATTCTTTAAGCAAGCATTCACCACCCGAAGCCATGGGACACAGGAGCACTTCCCAGGAGATGTCCAAGAGCACATCCATCTTCGTGGAGGTCCCTAGGAAGCCTAGGACGGGGTCCCACCTCTACCCAGGACATCCAGGAGCCCTTCCAACTCCTGGAATGGCCCTGGGACAAGAGGCAGACCTCCCTAGACCTTCCATTCCATCAAGGGTGGAAAAGAGACAGGAGTCCCCCATCAAACACAGCCCAGACAAGGAGTCTATGGAGGACCCCTTTGAAGTGGAGAGCCTTCTCAGGAAAAAGCTACCACATCAAGGTTCTAAGTTGCTTTCTTTCTAAGTGTCAAATTTGAATTATCTTGTGATTTATGTCTTATGTTTGTGATCACTTTCTATGTTAGGCTAATGGAAAACTAGTTCTAACCCATAAATCCGCAAAGTATATTAGGGTTATGTTTAGATTAACGTTTACCTATAAATATAGGTATCTATAATGTATTGAGAGAACGATAATCATTATCATCAATAAAATATCTCCCGCTATTTCTACCTAAATAGTGTAAGCGCGTTAACAATCTACTAAGGCGTGAAATGACTATTTTGCCATTCTCCGTGTTCGGACCATTACATCGCTCGAGGTTGGATTCTCACATTAGATTTACCCTTATATACCCCTAAGCAACAAATCATGCTCAAGGATTTAAATTATGTCAACTCTGTGAAATGACCAAAATGCCCTTCGGCCTCAAAAGTGTCAAACACTTGTTCAAATCATTTTGTAAATTCTCATATAATTACTTTATCCTCAAAATACCCAAAAGTCATAAGTATTCTGCCCATGGATGATTTTTGACTCACTTCTCCAATTTTGTCATTTTAAATTATTTATTGGCTATTTTAAATATCAAAAATCGTAATGAAGTGGTAAAACCCAAATTTATTCAACCAAATAATTTTCATAAGTCCAAATATTCATTTTAAGGCTAAACATTCTTCCCAACTAATATTTTTCACCCATTTATTATTTTCTATCATTCAAACTCATTTTATTATTCATAATTTGAAATAAATAGTTAAACGCTTCAAAAACTTATGAAATATTTTTCCAAAGTCAAAATACCATTCCAAAGTCCAAACATACTGCCCATTTTAATTTTCATGTCCATTTCTTATTTATTTTGTTTTAAAGCATTTCCTAGCCCTTAAACATCCTTGAATTAAAATAATTATCAAATCCTCTTCAAAGATTATGATATTCGAAATATAGGTCAAAAATCTCTTCAAAGTTTCTGGAAAAATACAAATTTCACATTTTAATACTAAAATCATTTTCATTTTATTTAATCCCTCTTTTACCTATTTAATTAGTCAAAAATAGCCATAGACCTTAGAAAAATCCAATATTTGGTTTAGATGTTCATAGTACAGTAGTGATTCTCAGAAAAACATCCATATTCATTTTCTTCTTTAAATCAAACTCTGTTTTTATTTTTATCTCATAACTAGGCACCAACATATCAAAAATATGAACGAAAAATCAAATGACCTTCAAAGAAGCTGAAATTTTTTTCGTCTACTCCTTGAGATATATAGTAGTTAAAATTAAATTTTCAGAATTGTTTATAACGTTTTAGTATTTATTTTATATTTAGAACACATTTCGGCCATGAATCTTGCAGAAATTATAATAAATTCAAAAAGGATCAAAATCATATTTTTCTTTTTGGCGTGCGTTCATTATGTTCAGGGTTATCTACGGAATAAATCTCACGAATTTTGAAACACGTTTGCCATATATTTTATACTTTTGTCATATTTTAAGCATTTTTCATTCAAAAATACCAACATATATCAACATGATTTAACATAGGTCATATGATAATCAAAATACCAACATATATCAACATGATTTAACATTATACAACATATATGTGAGTTTCAACATCATCCATGGGGTTATACTTAAGTTTTATTCTTCAAGACTCAATGTTGACCAAAAGTCAACTTAACAAAATATGGTTATAAATATCAAAATAATTTCATGAATCATATTTATTTATCATCTCATAACATCTAACATATATACATGTGAAAATCTTTGTATGAAACTCCACGGTCAACCATATTTTTAGAGTCAACAATAAAAATAATATAGCTCAAAGTAAAAATTATCATACCTTAAGGTGAGAAATGTTCTAAGCTTTGTTCTAAGCTCAAAATCAAGTGAAGTGGAAGAAAATTTGAGAGTAAGGAGAGGTGAGGAGCTCGGTTGTATAAGGAGGGAGTTGGAGGTTTTTTGGTGTTGTTGAAAGATGATGAAGATGATAATGAGTGTACTAAGCATGCTAGACCAAGTTATAGGAAATAGAACTTGCTTTTGGTGCATGATGGACAAGTGTCCTTATGGAGTGGAGGCCAAGTTTGACTCACTTTTTGATTAGTACAAGTTGAGGGGTGGGAATGCAAATTATGAAACTTATTCAAAATATCTTCCTAATCTATAACATGCGCCCCATTAAATTTTAACCGGCTAATACTCGATTTTTTATTTATTTTTCGAAAAAAATTTCTATACGTCCTACGAATTATGACACGTCACTTTTTCTGGATAAATAAATTAATATTATCTAGCACGTCTACGGGACGGGTTATCACATTACTATTTAATATCCTGATATCACTATCAAAATTGTTTATATAAGTGAATTGTGACTAGAGATAGCGCAGCCATTTAGGAACCAATTTAGCGAACACGTGTTTTAGTTACCACAAAGATATGGGTATTGCCATGTGCAAGTTATGGGTTTTACCCTTCGTCCGAGTTCATAATTTAAACTATCATAGAGATATAGTTAGTTTCTTGGAGAGAGTATTAACAATTTAGAATCATCTTGCTATGAACAGATAAATTACACTATTGTGAATTAGTTTCGATTATCCAACGAAATTGTGTGTCCTAACCATTATTCTCATAGTAAGTAAAACCTGTAAATTGCATTTATTAGTTCTGTCTTCTTATTTCTACAGTTAATTTAGTTAAGTACTTTTGATTCAATACTCCACTCATTAATCATAGTTAATTAAGGATAAAGAACGTCACTGGTACTTATTATCTTAGATTTCGTGGCGATGATACTCTACTTTTATCACTATAATACTTGACACGATCCGGACTCGACCTGGAACACTAAAAAATGTGTTGTCAAGTTGGCGCCGTTGCCGGGGATCGAACCCGGGTCACCCGCGTGACAAATGGGAATACGTAACACTGTACTACAACGACCTCACTCACTGGACTAGTCCTCGACCAACCCAGCATCACTCAACTCCGTCTATCGCTCCCCTTCTTGCCAAGCACATCCCCACCATCTTTCTTTTTCCTGTGACGACTCCTACCAACCACCCCTTTACCTCCGTTTCCACCACCCAGAATCCTGGTTCCTTAATTTAGCTAGTTACTTCTTTTTATTTTATTACCGCTATTCTTTTAGTTTATGACCCGCTCACATTATTTTGGAGAATTGTTATTTAATTCAAAGATTGAAAAGACTGTCAGGAAAATGAATTCAGATACTAGATGAAGCAATACAGAGACTTCTTGCACAATGGACAATAATAACCAACCACCGGTTGACAATATTGTTCCAGTGGGTAATGAGGGTCTTGATCCAATCCCTCAGCTCACTCTGCGTGACTACGCCACACATACTTTGGCTGGATTGACTGCTCACATGGTCATGCTACCCGTTATGCAGGCCAACAGTTTTCAGCTGCACCTTGGATTGGTTCAACATGTCAAAAATGATATACAATTCAGCGGTGTGGGTCATGAGGATCCTAATGAGCACTTATTCGAATTAATGGAGATCGCTTCAGCTGTCAAAGCGAATGGTGTCCCCGCTGAATCTATCAATCGGATGCTCTTTTCATTTTCTCTCTTTGGAAGAGCAAACGAGTGGTGGAACGCTCAGAACCGCTTGACTATGACTACTTGGGAGCAGGTAGTGCAAATGTTTTCCGCAAGGTATTTCCCAACATCTAAGGCTACCAACTTGAAGAATGAAATCCTATGCTTTGAACAAGATGATGATGATGAGATGATAAGGCCACCTTGGGAAAGGTTTCAAGGATTGTTTAGAAAATGCCCTAATCATAGCTTCAACAAACCCTATTTGGTACAAATCTTTCATAATGGGTTGACACCGAGTAGCAAGACACTGTTTGATGTCTCTGCTGGAGGTGCTTTTGACATAAAGACACCTGATGAAGCTTACTTCTTCTTGGAAAAACTATATGCTAATCAATATCAATCTCATCATCAAGGCCCCACTAAAAGAGTCGCAGGGATACTTGAGATAGATGAACTGACAAAGAAAGACGTTGAAATTGCGTCTTTGAAAATTCAGCTTGAGCAGTGCCGAGACCACATTGTGTGGTCCCACACTGTACATTGTGTGGTGGGGTTCACGAGACCATCTATTGTCCAGGCAGGACTCCAGAGCAGGTGGGATATGCTAACAATTTTAACAGACCACATAATGGAGCTTTCTCCAACAACTACAAGTATAACTGGAGGACCCACCCCAACCTGTCTTGGAGAAACAACCAAAATATTCTACGTTCAGCAGCCTTAAGACTCCCGATTTGATAAACTTGAAAGGCTATTAACTCAACTAGTTGAGAAAGACCAGAATCGAGAGGCATATATACGAAATCAGGAGGCATCTATACAAAAATTAGGAGACATCTATAAGGAATCTTTGAGTGAAAGATGGGTCAGTTAGCTGCAGTTGTGAATAATAGAACAGTGGGTTCACTCCCAAGTAATACTGAAAAGAGTCATCAAGAGCATGCTCATGCAGTGACCCTAAAAAATGGAAAGATATTTAGAGGTTGAAGAGCCACATCAACAGTCAACGACTGGCATGGAGGATGATCTTCTTGAAGAAGGCATTCCAAAGGCTCAACCTAATGTTCTAGTTATTGCTCCACCACCCGTCCTCTACTCTCCAAGGCTTCAAAAGAAGAAGCATGATGCTAAATTTGCTAAGTTTCTTGAAATGTTTAGAAAATTTCATATTAACATTCCTTCCGTAGACGCCATTGAGTAGATACTTAGCTATGCCAAGTTCATGAAGGACGTCTTGTCTAGGAAACGGAGATTCGAGGATCATGAAACAGTCTTGATGACTGAAGAATGTTCAGCGATCATCCAACAGAAGTTGCCTCAAAAAGTGAAAGACCCTGGAAGTTTTACTACCCATGCACTATTGGAGACATTCCATTTGGTAAAGCTTTATGTGATTTAGGTGCTAGTATTAATTTGATGCCTTTGTCCGTCTGTCATAAGTTAGGTCTACGTGAAGTGAAGAGTACCAGTATTTCCTTCCAACTAGCAGATATGTGTATCGTATATCCTACGGTGTCCTTGATGATGTCTTAGTTAAGGTTGATAAATTTATATTCCCTGCTGATTTTGTTGTGTTGGAAATGCTAAAGGATACTAACATTCCTTTACTATTAGGTTGACCTTTTCTAGCTACTACTAGAACGTTTATCGATATTGTCATCTTAAGAGTGGGGGAGGGGCATGTTGTCTTTGATATGAATAGCTCTATAAAGTTTCATGATAATCGCAATGACAGTTTTTCCATTGATCTGGTCGATGAGCTAGTGCAACATACTTATGACACTGAGTTGCAATCGTTTGATTTGGTTGAGTTGTGTCTAGCGCAAAGTGTTGACGAGAGTTGCACCTTTGAGCCATTTTTATCTGTGGTGACCTATATAAATGCGGACCCTCTACGTTATGTGTTGGGTATGACGCAGTTTGAGGACTTAGGACGAAGTGTCTCAAAATTAGTATGGTCTATCGAAAATCCTCCTACTCTTAAGTTGAAGGCATTGCATGTACACTTAAAATATGCGTTCCTCCAAGGTATTAATGAATTACTTGTTATTATTTCTGCTTCCTTGAGTGCATTGCAGGAAGAAAAGACTACTTAGAGTATTTGGGGAGCACAAAAAGGCGATTGGTTGGTCTGCGGCAGAGGGCCTTAGCCCTTCATTGTGCATGCATCGAATTCTACTGGAGGATAATGTCAAGTCCACAATCCAACCTCAGCGGAGACTTAATCCCAACATTAAAGAGGTGGTAAGAGCTGCAATTCTCAAGCTTCTAAATGTAGGTATAATTTATCCTATTTCTGATTGTGCTTAGGTGAGCCCCGTGCAAGTTGTACCCAAGAAAGGGGGTAGGACTGTTGGAAATTGATGTGTCAATTTCCTCAATTAGTGCCCGTGAACTATATCATCTATATATACGGTTCAACAACCGATAGTTATCTGAACTATCAGTAGTCTCACCCGAGATAATGCCGGGGGTCATCGAATGGCAGACTAGGCTCTCACGATGATCTTCGGGATTCGTGTATACGGTCTTATACGTTGAATCCCGATGCTTTCGTTACTCGGGCTATGAGGTCACACACGTAACAATTACCGAAGATACTTTCGAGTAGTGACCTGAAAGTGAATAAGGGATTTGATCCATATTGAGGAATTTCGGTTCGATCGAGATCGTGTCCCGACCGAACCGATGGTGCGCCCGGAATTGGTTCCGGACACACCATTTGGGGTTTATGTATATATATATGTGAGATATATATATATATTATCATTTATTGAAATGATTTAATTAATTAATGAATTAATTAAATAAGATATGATTTAATTAATTAATTAAGATTAATTAATTCCATCATCATGAATGGTTGACATCTTGGTGGCTACTTTATGCCTTGGGAAGGCTTTGTAAGACTTGGGAAGAACTCTTGTAAGAGAATCTTCCATGGACCAAGAGGCATTAACCATATGGATGGTTAATGTGTTTGTTTAGTGTATAATGTGTTTCATCATCCATTCTATATCATAAGATGATATAGAATGGGTAGAGTATCAATCTAAGAAAACACACAACTCTTGTTAGAGAACAAAACAAACACACACTTCATCTTCAAACCCTCTAGCAAAACTCTAAGTGTTAGAGTATAGAAATTGTTCTATAGTTTGCTATAGTAGTTAGACTACATACTCCTCAATAACACACACTAGTCCAAGTGTGTCTTATTGCTATCTAAGGTATTGGTGTGGACTATTTCATAGTAGTTCCATATCACCTTGGTGATAGAAATTTCTTCAAGAAGAAAGCAAGGAGCAAGGTGTGGGGATAAGCGCTTAAAGATTGACATAGCTTCCGCTCACGCTTCAAAGGTATAACTTTGTAGCACTACTCTTTTATATGTTAGTTGTAGCATATTCACACTATCTTTAAACATATACTTCTATGAGCTAGTTCTATTGTGTAAGTTCTAACGATCAACGAATTA
This sequence comes from Echium plantagineum, assembly GCA_003412495.2. Taxonomy (NCBI): domain Eukaryota; kingdom Viridiplantae; phylum Streptophyta; class Magnoliopsida; order Boraginales; family Boraginaceae; genus Echium; species Echium plantagineum. Next base: position 31,815,158 of record CM016561.1, on the reverse strand, counting down.
GGGTTTTCTAGACATATGAACTATCGTAGTTCATTGTGTCTTGCAACCCCGGGATATTCCAACATGGTATCAAGAGCTATATTACACGTTTAACATGTTCTAGAAATGTTTAAAGTAGTACCATATAGTATATATGTCGATATATGAACCGTAGCCGATTTTCGTATTCGGAAAACCCTCCCCGACAAAACCTAAGTTCGCGTGAGTTCAGGCAAGCCAAGGACACGGCTCCACTGGAACGCGTACCCTCGGCTTTCCGTGGATACGGATCGCCTTGGCCCGAAGCCTGGTTCAGCCCCCCTGGACGCGTCCGTGCACGTCCAAAGTCATTTGATGATTTCGAAACAAAACAAATCGATTAAGTCCAAAGTCATTTGATGATTATGGACGTTTTCGGTTTGTTATGGGTGATTTAGAGATTGTTTTGGAAATAATCTTATAAGTCCAAAACATTCTTTGAGAAGTTTAAAATAGTTTAAAATTAGCA